>CM055894.1:61597578-61825078 GCA_029582155.1 Panopea generosa | reverse complement strand
GTCTATTGCGTAGCATAAAGGCCGAGGTGATCAGATTGGAGGTGTATTCTACGGAGGATACGGAAATACCCGATGTTTCACGATTGGATTCACAGCAACAGCCCATGAATGCACTAAAATATAACATATTTATTATTGTTTATATTAATTATTGTTTGTTATTCTACTTTGCTTTTGTATGAGTTTGACTACTATTATGTGCGTAATTGTATTATTCATTTTCCTCTATACATTCTTCTCCTTCTACCTTCTCTGCAAAAGCAATGTTATCTGCTCGATTGGATATTTTGTTACCTAGTAATTTGGGGGCGAATGCTAATTTGACTAGATATGTGGTGTGTTCACTGAACTGTATCAGCTTTCTAATATATACTGATGGGGTCCTAGGGTATTACACGCATATACCATTTGATCGTGGAAAATGAGTTTCTTAGATATGTTTCACAGGGTCTCCATCGGTTTATTCTATACTAAAGCATATGGCACTGTTGTCTTCAAGAGGATCTTGCATAAAGTTACATTGAATTTTAATAACATTTTATACTGGTTTTTATGGTTTAGTATTAATTTTACATTACTTTTAAACAAACATTTGAGTAACTTTATCAATAACTGTGAATTTTGTTTCATCATCTTGTTGCATTTATTGTCCCACATGGATATAGAAAAGAATACAGGTCCGAATATCAACTGTCAATATTTCATTGGAATACCAGAAGCATCCGACATAAAATAGAATATCTTGAAAACATTGCTGCAGAGTACCATGTTATTTGCATTACTGAGACACATCTTGATTAAAATATTTTAACCTTAGATTTAATCATTCCAGGGTTGATGAAGACCTTACGAAAGGAAAAATCTTTTGCTGGAGGCGGCGTTCTTATATACGTCTCTGAACTTTTAAAATACAAGTATCAAAATAAAATTTAAACAGCAAAGGAACAAAGTAAATAATATAAAAAATACGCAAAACAATCTTTTTTTGAAAATATTAATGGTATGATAGACCAATATTTTTATTCTGACCCAAGATCATACTGGAAACTGATTCGTAAACTTATGAAAGATTCAGGATCTACTAATATTATCCAACCTCTCATTTACCAATGTCATAATAATATAATAATGGATGATAAATGTAAAGCAAAATTATTAAATAAATTTTTGTTCAATATCATCTATTGACGATTAAAATAAAAGTTTACCTAATTTTGAAGAAAGAACTCTAAATACACTAAATACAATACATGTCGAACAAACTGACGTAATGGATAACTTAAACAATGTAAAATTGGGAAAAGCTTCTGGTAGTGATACTATTAGCCATAACATGTTAAAAAACACAGCTCAGTCAGTATGTATCCCACTCTAAGTCTTGTTTAATTTCTCTTTAAACTACAAACAATACCCCTCATCCTGGAAACAAGCAACTGTACTTCCATTATCTAAAAAAGGTGATCGACACGAGATCTCTAATTATAGACCTATACCCTTGCTCTTCTGAGTTTGAAAAGTTTTTGAACGTATTGTGTTTAAGTATATTCATAACTTCATGCTGGATGATTCACTATTTTATAGATATCAATCTGGGTTTATGCCTAAACATTGTACAGTTTATCAACTTATTGAAATTTATGATAACATTTGCAGAGCTCTTGAAAACAAGCAGCATACTTGTATTGTATTCTGTGATATATCAAAGTATGGCACAAAGGACTATTTCATAAATTATATGCTTATGTTATTAGTGGAAACCTACATTCATGGATAATAAACTATATGTTATTTAGAAAACAAAAAGTTCTGGTAAATGATGAAACATCATCTCTTGCTGACACATCAGCTGGAGTGCCCCAGGGTTCTGTGCTTGGTCCACTTTTATTTCTTATGTATATAAATGATATAGCTGATGATCTTAATAGTCTGTCACGGCTTTTTGCAGACGACACATCATTACCCTTCTCTTCAGATTCTATACAAATAATCGAAACACCTATAAATTCTGACTTAGATAAGTTAAATACTTGATCCAAGGATTGGTTAACAACATTTAATCATAGTAAAACAGAAGTACTGTTTATCTCAAACACTATCAGAAACCCAGAGTTGGAAACTTTGTTAACACAAAACTGGAATTAAGTAATACACATAGACATTTAGGAGTACATTTTGACAATAATGGTAAATGGGTTACATATATTAATTCAATATTTACATCTTGTATGAAAAACGTTCATGTTCTTCGCAAACTTAAATACGTATTCAACAAAAATACTTTTTTAAAACTATATAAGTGTTTTATTTTACCAATCTTAGAATATGCTTGTGAACTTTGGGACGGTTGTACCGTCGCAGAGTCTGAGTTATTAGAATCTGTTCAACTTGAAGCAGCGAGGATAACTACGGATATACCTATTTCTGTAGTAAATATAATATTTATAAAGAATCGTCTTTAGAACCGCTTTTGCAAAGACGTGAACGTAAAAAAATTGTATTTTTTTTATAAAACTCATAACAACACTGTTCCAGTTTATCTTACAAAACATAAAACCGCCTCTGATAGCGGAAAATTCAACTCTAATGACTATATAATAGCAAATAACAGATTAACATTATCGAATAAATCCTTTGTGCCGTCAACTATAAGAACATGGAATAATTTAGATCTTGATGTTCGAAAAGTATTATCATTGGCACAGTTCAAAACAGCTTTAACAAATGATAATAACTCGTTATTTTCATTACCTGATTATTACAATCACGGCAAAAGAAAATTAAATATTATACATACACGCTTAAGGCACTTAATTATGATTTGTTTAGAGTTACTATTGTAAATGAACCTAGTTGTAGTTGTGAAAATGCATGTGAAAATGCGTATCATTTTTTTCTTTGATTGTAGTAACTATACCACTATGGGCTATGGTGTGATAACGTGGTAAGAGGACATAATGTGACAACGTCGTAAGAGGACATGATGTGACAACGTGGTAAGAGGCTATGAAGTGACAACGTGGTAAAAGGCTATAATGTGACAACGTGGTAAAAGGCTATGATGTGACAACATCGTAAGAGGACATGACGTGACAACGTGGTGAGAGGATATGATGTGACAACGTGGTAAAGGGCAATGATGTGACAACGTCGTAAGAGGACATGACGTGACAACGTGGTAAGAGTTTATGATGTGTCACCGTGGTAAGGGGCTATATGTGACAAACCTGGTAAGAGGCTATGATGTGACAACGTGTTAAGAGGCTATGATGTGATAACGTGGTAAAATGCTATGATGTGACAAGTCGTAAGAGGATATGACGTGACAACGTGGTAAGAGGCTATGATGTGACACCGTGGTAAGAGTCTATAATGTGACAACGTGGTAAGTTGACATGACTTGACAACGTGGTAAGAGGCTATGGTGTGACAACGTGGTAAGAGGACATGACTTGACAACGTGGTAAGAGGCTATGGTGTGATAATGTGGTAAGAGGACATAATGTGACAACGTCGTAAGAGGACATGATGTTGTTTAGGAAAGTGTTGGATGGAGCTGGTGGCGATATTGAACTCTCCATGTTGTTTAGGAGAGTGTTGGATGGAGCTGGTGGCGATACTGAACACTCCCATGTTGTTTATGAGAGTGTTGGATGGAGCTGATGGCGATACTGAACTCTCCAATGTTGTTTATTAGAGTGTTGGATGGAGCTGTTGGCGATACTGAACTCTCCAATGTTGTTTTGGAGAGTGATTGATGGAGCTGGTGGCGATATTGAACTCTCCCATGTTGTTAAGGAGAGTGTTGGATAGAGCTGGTGCCGATACTGAACTCTCCCATGTTGTTTAAGAGAGTGTTGGATGGAGCTGGTGGCGATACTGAACTCTCCATGTTGTTTATGAGAGTGTTGGATGGAGCTGGTGGCGATACTGAACACTCCCATGTTGTTTATGAGAGTGTTGGATGGAGCTGGTGGCGATACTGAACTCTCCAATGTTGTTTAGGAGAGTGATTGATGGAGCTGGTGGCGATATTGAACTCTCCCATGTTGTTTAGGAGAGTGTTGGATGGAGCTGGTGGCAATAATGAACTCTCCCATGTTGTTTAGGAGAGTGTTTGATGGAGCTGGTGGCGATAATGAACTCTCCCATGTTGTTAAGGAGAGTGTTGGATAGAGCTGGTGCCGATACTGAACTCTCCCATGTTGTTTAGGAGAGTGTTGGATGGAGCTGGTGGCGATACTGAGCTCTCCATGTTGTTTATGAGAGTGTTGGATGGAGCTGGTGACGATACTGAACACTCCCATGTTGTTTATGAGAGTGTTGGATGGAGCTGGTGGCGATACTGAACTCTCTAATGTTGTTTAGGAGAGTGATTGATGGAGCTGGTGGCGATATTTAACTCTCCCATGTTGTTAAGGAGAGTGTTGGATAGAGCTGGTGCCGATACTGAACTCTCCCATGTTGTTTAGGAGAGTGTTGGATGGAGCTGGTGGCGATAATGAACTCTCCCATGTTGTTTAGGAGAGTGTTGGATGGAGCTGGTGGCGATAATGAGCTCTCCCATGTTGTTTAGGAGGAGAGTGTTAAATCGAGATGATTGCGATATGAGACACACTCATGTTGTTTAGAAGGGTGTCGTTTGGAGCTGGTGGCGTTACGGGACTCTGTTATGTTGTTTATGAGAGTGTTGGATGGAGTTGGCGTCGATACAGGACCTTTTAATGTTGTTTAGGAGAGTTTTGGATGGAGCCGGTAGCAAAACTGAACTCTCCCATGTTGTTAAGGAGGAGAGTGTTGGATGGAACTGATTGCGATACGAGACACACTAATGTTGTTTAGGAGAGTGTTGGGTGGAGCTGGTGGCGATACTGAACTCTCCCATGTTGTTTAATAAAGTGTTAGATGGAGCTGGTGGCGATACTAAACTCTCCCATGTTGTTTAGGTGATTGATTGATGGAGCTGGTGGCGATACTGAACACTACCATGTTGTTAAGGAGATTGTTGGATGGAGCTGGTGGCGAAACTGAACTCTCCCATGTTGTTAAGGAGAGAGTTGGATGAAGTTGGTGGCGATATTGAACTCTCTCATGTTGTTTAGGAGAGTGTTGGATGGAGCCTGTGGCGATACTGAAACCCTCCCATGTTGTTTAGGAAAGTGTTAGATGGAGCTGGTGGCGATACAGAACTCTCCCATTTTGTTTATGAGAGTATTGGATGAAGTTGGTGGCGATTTTGAGTTATCCCATGTTTAGGAGATTGTTGGATGGATCCGAGGGCTATACTGAACTCTCCCATGTTGTTTATGAGAGTGTTGGATGGAGCCGGTGGCGATACTTAACCCTCCCATGTTGTTTAGGAGAGTATAAGATGGAACTGGTGGCGATAATGAGCTCTTCCTTGTTGTTTAGGAGAGTGTTGGGTGAAGCTAGTGGCGATACTGAATTCCCCAATAGTGTTAAGGAGGAGAGTGTTAGAGCGAGCTGGTTGCGATACGAAACAGACTAATGTTGTTTAGGAGAGTGTTGGATGGAGCTGGTTACAATACTGAAATCTCCCATGTTTTTTAGGAGAGTGTTGGATTGAGCTGGTGGCGATACTGAACTTTTCCATGTTGTTTAGGAGAGTGTTGGATAGAGCCGGAAGCGAAACTGTACTCTTCTATGTTGCTTAGGAGGAGAGTGTTAGATCGAGCTTGTTGCGATACGAGACACACTTATGTTGTTTAGAAGAGTGTCGTTTGGAGCTGGTGGCGATACGGGACCCTCCCATGTTGTTTAGAAGAGTGTTGGATGGAGCTGGTGGCGATACAGAACACTCCCATGTTGTTTAGGAGAGTGTCGTTTGGAGCTGGTGGCGATACGGGACCCTCCCATGTTGTTTAGGAGAGTGTTGGATGGAGCTGGTGGCGATACGGGACCCTCCCATGTTGTTTAGAAGAGTGTCGTTTGGAGCTGGTGGCGATACGGGACCCTCCCATATTGTTAAGGAGAGTACTGGATGGAGCTAATAGCGATATTGAACAAGCCCATGTTGTAAAGGAGGAGATTATTAGATCGAGCTTGTTGCAACACGAGACACACTATTGTTGTTTAGGCCAGTGTTGGATGGAGCTGGTCGCGACAATGGATCTTCCTATGTTTATTAGGAGAGTGTTGAATGGAGCTGGTGGCGATACTGAACTCTTCCATGTTGTTTAGAAAAGTGTTGGATGAAGCTAGTGGCGATACTGAACTCCCCTATGTTGTTTAAGAGAGTGTTGCATTGACTGGTGGCGATACTGAGCTCTCCCATGTTGTTTAGGAGAGTGTTGGATGGAGCCGGTGGCAATACAGAGCTCTCCCATGTTGTTTTGGAGGGTGTGAGATGGAGCTGGTGAAGATATTAAACTCTCCCAAGATGTTTAGGAGGGGAGTGTTGGATGGAGCTGGCGGCAATACTGGCCTATCCAATGTTGTTACGGAGAATTTTGGAAAGAATTGGTGGCGATACAAGACCCTCCCATGTTGTTAACGAGAGTGATGGATGGAGCTGGTGGTGATACCGGCCACTCCGATGTTGTTAAGGAGGAGAGTGTTAGATCGCACTGGTTGCGATATGAGACACACTTATGTTGTTTAAAAGAGTGTCGTTTTGAGCTAGGGGAGTGTGTGATGGAGCTGGTGGCGAAACATGACACACTTATGTTGTTTAGGAGACTGTCGGATGGAACTGGTGGCGTTACTGGACCCTCCCATTTTGTTTAGGAGAATTTTGGATAGAGTGGTGGCGATACAGGATCCTTACATGTTGTTTAGGAGAGTATTGGATGGAGCCGGTAGTGATACTGAACACGCCCATGTTGTTAATGAGGAATTTGTTGGATGAAACTGATTGTGATACGAGACAAACTAATGTTGTTTAAGAGAGTGTTGGATGGAGCTGGTAGTGTTACTGGCCCCCTTCCATGTTGCTTAGGAGAAGAGTGTTGGATGGAGCGGGTGGCGATACTGAACACGCCCATGTTGTTAAGGAGGAGTGTGTTGGAAGGTACTGATTGCGATACGAGACAAACTAATGTTGTTTAGGAGAGTGTTGGATTGAGCTGGTGGCGATACTGGCCCCTTCCATGTTGTGTAGGAGGAGAGTGTTGGATGGAGCGGGTGGCGATACCGAACTTTCCCATGTTGTTTAGGAGAGTGTTGGATTGAACTGATTGCGATACGAGACACACTAATGTTGTTTAAGAGACTGTTGGTTGGAAATGATGGCGATACAGGAGGCTCCAATGTTGTTTAGGAAAGTGCAGGATGAAGCTTTTGGCGATACTGGCCCCTCCCATGTTGTTTAGGAGAATGTTTGATAGAGCTGGGTAGCAATACAGGACCTTCCAATGTTGTTTAGGATAGTGATGGATAGAGCTGATGGCGATACTGGCCCCTCCCATGTTGTTTAGGAGAATGTCTGATAGAGCTGGGTGGCAATACAGGACCTTCCAATATTGTTTAGAATAGTGATGGATAGAGCTGATGGCGATACTGGCCCCTCCCATGTTGTTTAGGAGAATGTTTGATAGAGCTGGGTGGCAATACAGGACCTTCCAATGTTGTTTAGGATAGTGATGGATAGAGCTGATGGCAATACTGGCCCCTCCCATGTTGTTTACAAGAGGAATGTTGGATGGAGCTGGTGGCGATACTTGCCCCTTCAACGTTGTTTAGGTGATAGATTGTTGGATGGAGCTGGTGGCGATAAGGACCCTCACATATTTTTTAGGAGAGTGATGGATAGTGCTGAAGGCGATACTGGACCCTCCAATTTTGTTTGGGAGAGTTTTGAATGGAGCTAGTAGTGAAACTGAACACGCCCATGTTGTTAAGGAGGAAAGTGTTGGATGGAGCTGATTGCGATACGAGACACACTAATGTTGTTTAGGAGAGTGTTGGATGGAGCTGGTTGCGATACGAGTCACACTAATGTTGTTTTGTGGAGTGATGGATTGATCTGATGGCGATACTGGGCCCTCCCATGTTGTTTAGGAGGGGAGTGTTGGATGGAGCTGGTGGCGATACTGGTCCCTAAAACGTTGTTAAACAGATTGTTGGATGGAGCTTGTGGCGATACAGGACTCTCCCATGTTGTTTAGGGTAGTGATGGATAGTGCTGATGGCGATACTGGACCCTCCAATTTTGTTTGGGAGAGTGTTGAATGGAGCTGGTAGTGATACAGAACACGCCAATGTTGTTAAGGAGGAGAGTGTTGGATGGGGCTGATTGCGATACGAGACACACTTATGTTGTTTAGGACAGTGTTTGATGGAGCTGGTGTCGATACATGACCGTCTCATGTTGTTTAGGAGAGTGACGGATAGAGCTGTTGGCTATACTGGACCCACCAATTAGAGCTGATTGCGATACGAGACACACTTATGTTGTTTAGGACAGTGTTTGATGGAGCTGGTGTCGATACATGACCGTCTCATTTTGTTTAGGAGAGTGACGGATAGAGCTGTTGGCTATACTGGACCCACCAATTGTGTTTGGGAGAGTGTTAAATGGACCCGCTGGTGGCGATACTGAACAGTCCCAGGTTGTTTAGGATAGTGAGGAATGGAGCCTGTGGTGATACGGGACACTACCATGTTGTTCACGAGAGTGTTGGATAGAGCTGGTGGCCAAACGGGAACCGCCCATGTTGTTTAGAAGAGTATTGGATGGAGCTGTTGGTGATACTGAACTCTCCCATGTTGTTTAGAAGAGTGTTGGATTGAGCTGGTGGCAATATTGGCCCCTTCCATGTTGTTTAGGAGGGGAGGGTTGGATGGAGTTGGTGGCGGTACTGAACTCTCCCATGTTGTTTAGAAGAGTGTTGGATTGAGCTGGTGGCAATATTGGCCCCTTCCATGTTGTTTAGGAGGGGAGGGTTGGATGGAGTTGGTGGCGGTACTGAACTCTCCCATGTTGTTTAGAAGAGTGTTGGATTGAGCTGGTGGCAATATTGGCCCCTTCCATGTTGTTTAGGAGGGGAGGGTTGGATGGAGTTGGTGGCGGTACTGAACTCTCCCGTGTTGCTTAGGAGAGTATTGGATGGAGCCTTAGGCAATACTCTGTCAACTCTCCAATGTTGGTTAGAAGAGTATTTAATGGAGCTGGTTGTGATAATAAATTCTCCCTTATTGTTAAGAGTGTTGGATAGAGCTGGTGGCCAAACGGGAACCGCCCATGTTGTTTAGAAGAGTATTGGATGGAGCTGGTGGCGATACTGACACTATTAGGTTGTTTAGGAGAGTGATATATGGAGCTGGTTGTGATATTGGATCCTCCCATGTTAGTTGTTGGATAGATCTGGTGGCTCTACTAGACCCTCCCAGGGTGTTTAGGAGAATTTTGGATGGAGCTGGTTACAATACGAGACACACTTATGTTGTTTGGGAGAGTGCTAGCTTTAGCTGGTGGCGATAAGGTACATACCATGATGTTTAAAAGAGTGTTAAATGGAGCTGGTGGCGATAAAGGATCTTCTCATGTTGTTTAGGAGAGTGTTGGATAGAACTGGCGGTGGTACTGAACTATTCCATAGTGTTTAGGAGAGTGTTGGGTGGAGCCGGTGGCGATACTGAACTATCCCATAGTGCTTAGGAGAGAACGGATGGAGCTGGTGGCGATGATGGACCCTTTCATGTTGGTTAGGAGAAAGTCGGATGGAGATTGTCTTCATCTTCATATTAGAAATAAATCCGAATGACGTCAAGCAGTATTTAAGTACTGTATTTTTTTCATAATGGGGATTTCGTTTACCACACCAGTTTAAATGTCGATTTAGATAACCATTCAGATTTTTTCTGTTAATAGTGAGATGCTTTTATCCATTTTGATATTTATTTTATTTTTAAAGACATTTATAGTTGTATAATCTTATGTATTACCTTAAACAGAATAAAAATCTATATTTAGCTGGGATTCCAATTATCATGTGCGATTTGAATAGATCGTCTTCAGATCCTACATTTAGGAAGATTGGGCACAGAGGACTTCCGCGAAGATTTCAAGGTTTCATACATGCATTCAGATGTAAACCATGCTCTTTTCTTGTTATTATATAGATTTCTTTAAAACGATTAAAGAACGTTATGCTACACACAGAGCTCATATTTCTCACAGTATTGATAAACTATCTACTTGTCAATCACAGTATAGGTTACCCCAAAAAATACAAATAAATAAAAACATGCGAACCTCTTTTTTCATTATTTCACTATTTCTTTAACTTCAATTCATTACACGATCAAAATGTATAACATAATTCCATTATGAATTGTGATATGTCAGGTTTTAGCAATCATAACCGACTTTTGAGCAATATATTTCAAATTATTTGATATCTTTTATTTAGTAACCACACTGCACTGTGCAGAAACAAAGACGAACTATACGATTATCATTATCAAATTCGTTCCAAGCAGATGTTGAGGGTCGTTTTACTATCACAATCGATGTCAAAAACTAAATGCTGCACGAATCTTATTCCATAGTTCCAACATATGCTGAACATTAAAAGAAACTTCCGCTATATTTAAGGGAAGATAATATAGAACTATGAAAACAACTTTTAAATTGTTTTATATTTGTCGCAAAAATATTCTAAGCTGCATTTTGTTTGGATTAGAATATGGCTCTACTGTTACGGAAAAAGGATGATTTTTTTTATTAATGTATCAAGGGATCAAACACAAACATCAATCAATACTATCGCGTATGAACACGACTTTGAGAACTGAGAACTGTCTGGCATCGGCAGTGCAAATCTGATATCAACATGTGGAATGGCATGCCTTGGTTCACTGACATTTGATGGTGGGTTGGGGCATCGTCTAACACGTCCACATTATTTCCAGATGTGATTGATTTGACTAATATCTGGGGTTTTAGCGAGCATGTCGTCAATACTTTTGGTTCTGAAAAAATGTACAGTGTCCCTAGCTTTGTGGCACCTATTGAAACAGAATACGTGGCATTGTTTTGAAACAGTGGCATGACGTGCCATCTCGGTAAAACTTTGCATTCAAATTACCAGGAGAGATTGGCAATGTCTCCACATACCATGACAGGTACATTGTATGAACCAAGAGTAACAAAACACACTAAACATAAAGCAATGGAGCGGACAAGTGTTATTTTACATTCGCGCAACGAGCTATCTAACCTGAATTGAGGTCCGCCATATTAGTTGTTTTGTGTTTTGTCAGCGGAGGAGACGATTTCATCACGGTAAGAATAACAAGATCAAATTAGATATTGAATATCAACATTATATTAACTATTCTGAGAATTGTTGTTGAATGTTTCATTTAGTTTTGTGTACATTTGTGTCAAAACAGCTTACCTATTAACACAAGTTAAGCACATATTTTCATACTCTATTTTTCCTGATGTGTTACACCTTATATGTGTTGCTTTAAGTGGCTGTCAATGAACTAGAAAATTATATTAATACAGATGTGTGATTTATCAACATTTGCGGAGTTAAATGCAAGAAGAAGTATGTTAATGGCTGTAGACATAACCTCTTTTCAAGCTCAAGTATAACGGGCTTACTCAATCAATGTTTGTTGTCGAGTTATCGTTCTTTCAGCCTGCTGTGTTTATCTTATTGGGACATTACGTATGAATCCAATCATATATGATGGACGTTTTAAAACACAAATCTTTCAACTTTTCTGATTTTTATCTGCTGAATGCCTGCGATCAGTATAAATTAAAGTAAAATGGTTGTAATATCAATTAAGGATCCGCAATTTTTTTAATTGTGTAGTGTTTCCGAATAATTTCTGTGACGGTAAATATCAAACACAATTTTCTACATGTAGCAGTTTACATTTTCTACATTCCTCACCTGACAAAGTATAACACTTATTTTAACTGGAAGAAGGACTTTTATAACATTTACAATAATATTTAAGTATATATAAGTATGGTGTATCATTAATGATTGATATTGATGACTAGTATATTGCTAATGCTAGTGTGTGTAAAGTGTTGGTATTGATGACCAGTATATTGCTAATGCTAGTGTGTGTAAAGTGTTGGTATTGATGACTAGTATATTGCTAATGCTAGTGTGTGTTAAGTGTTGATATTGATGACCAGTATATTGCTAATGCTAGTGTGTGTAAAGTGTTGGTATTGATGACCAGTATATTGCTAATGCTAGTGTGTGTTAAGTGTTGATATTGATGGCCAGTATATTGCTAATGCTAGTGTGTGTAAAGTGTTGGTATTGATGACTAGTATATTGCTAATGCTAGTGTGTGTAAAGTGTTGGTATTGATGACCAGTATATTGCTAATGCTAGTGTGTGTTAAGTGTTGGTATTGATGACCACTATATTGCTAATGCTAGTGTGTGTAAAGTGTTGATATTCAGGACCAATATATTGCTAATGCTAGTGTGTGTTAAGTGTTGGTATTGATGACCAGTATATTGCTAATGCTAGAATGTGTAAAGTGTTGATATTGATGACCAGTATATTGCTAATGCTAGTGTGTGTAAAGTGTTGGTATTGATGACCAGTATATTGCTAATGCTAGTGTGTGGAAAGTGTTGATATTGATGACCAGTATATTGCTAATGCTAGTGTGTGTAAAGTGTTGGTATTGATGACCAGTATATTGCTAATGCTAGTGTGTGTAAAGTGTTGATATTGATGACTAGTATATTGCTAATGCTAGTGTGTGTAAAGTGTTGATATTGATGACCAGTATATTGCTAATGCTAGTGTGTGTAAAGTGTTGATATTCAGGACCAGTATATTGCTAATGCTAGTGTGTGGAAAGTGTTGATATTGATGACCAGTATATTGCTAATGCTAGTGTGTGTAAAGTGTTAATATTCAGGACCAGTATATTGCTAATGCTAGTGTGTGTAAAGTGTTGATATTGATGACCAGTATATTGCTAATGCTAGTGTGTGTAAAGTGTTAATATTCAGGACCAGTATATTGCTAATGCTAGTGTGTGTTAAGTGTTGGTATTGATGACCAGTATATTGCTAATGCTAGTGTGTGTAAAGTGTTGATATTGATGACCAGTATATTGCTAATGCTAGAATGTGTAAAGTGTTGATATTGATGACCAGTATATTGCTAATGCTAGTGTGTGTAAAGTGTTGGTATTGATGACCAGTATATTGCTAATGCTAGTGTGTGTAATGTGTTGGTATTGATGACTAATATATTGCTAATGCTAGTGTGTGTAAAGTGTTGGTATTGATGACCAGTATATTGCTAATGCTAGTGTGTGTAAAGTGTTGATATTGATGACCAGTATATTGCTAATGCTAGTGTGTGTAAAGTGTTGGTATTGATGACCAGTATATTGCTAATGCTAGTGTGTGTAAAGTGTTGGTATTGATGACCAGTATATTGCTAATGCTAGTGTGTGTAAACTGTTGGTATTGATGACCAGTATATTGCTAATGCTAGTGTGTGTAAAGTGTTGGTATTGATGACCAGTATACTGCTAATGCTAGTGTGTGTAAAGTGTTGATATTGATGACCAGTATAGTGCTATTGCTAGTGTGTGTAAAGTGTTGATATTGATGACCAGTATATTGCTAATGCTAGTGTGTGTAAAGTGTCGGTATTGATGACCAGTATATTGCTAATGCTAGTGTGTGTAAAGTGTCGGTATTGATGACCAGTATATTGCTAATGCTAGTGTGTGTAAAGTGTCGGTATTGATGACCAGTATATTGCTAATGCTAGTGTGTGTAAAGTGTCGGTATTGATGACCAGTATATTGCTAATGCTAGTGTGTGTAAAGTGTCGGTATTGATGACCAGTATATTGCTAATGCTTGTGTGTGTAAAGTGTTGATATTGATGACCAGTATATTGCTAATGCTAGTGTGTGTAAAGTGTTGATATTGATGACCAGTATATTGCTAATGCTAGTGTGTGTAAAGTGTTGGTTTAATTAAATGCATTTTGATTGATCGTGAACTTTTCTATTGTTTGAAAAATATTTTACCTTCATTATGTTCCAGGCATGAGTGAACCCAGGTATTGTAGATTAGAGACCAAATTTGAGATTAGAGACAGACTGTCTTAGAAGGTGACATTAAAACGGTTGGCAAAGAGAAAAGATTGCAGGCAATTGAAGCTGGTGACTTCGTGAATGTGTGCCTACCGTCACTGTCATTTGTGATGGAACTTGGTGGTGTTGGTGTAGTCTTAGAAGCAAGAATAAAAATTATTGTATGTTTGAGAACGGGATAGAGTATGTTATATTTGCAGCCAGGCCAAAACAAAACATGTACCACCTCGCGATTACAGATGCTTTTCACAATCCATTGAATAAGATATTATCGCCTAAGGATTTCTAGCAGCAGCAAATATTCATGTATTACGACATATGAGGTTTATTGGTGATGTATTTGCTATATTGTGATGAAAATAATATGTGTGTGGGGACAAAATGAAAAACAAATGAAATATTCCAAGCAGGTTTCAAAATGTTTTAAGGTAAAGCCTTCCCTCGGGAAAATGCCTGTGAAAAATTATACTAACTATACTAATTAACATTTAGTGGTATTCCTTACCATTATGTGAAACAGTAAACTTAATTTGACTTTGAAAGTGTATATATATTCATGACAAGTACACTGATTCATGAAATGTTACTTATTGTGAATATTAAATAATAATACACTTGTTGTTTTGAACAGAACCGGTATATAAAATTGTTATTAACAGTTTTGTTAAAAACAATTAGCTGTATAGCGGGTAACATGTTACACTTTTTTTTCAATTTCTAATGACAGCCACATATACCGATAATGGAGCAGGTAGCACTATTTTCATCATATAATGCAAGAACGAAATCATAATTCAGTTGACCAATTGTTGTATTACCTTGTTAAGCCACTTTTGTGGATAATTGAATCAGGCAGTTTTATATGGTGGAATAACGGAGGTGTAATTAATGAAACCAGGGAGTTTCATATGGTAGAACAACGGAGGTGTAATTAATGAAGCCAGGGAGTTTCATATGGTGAATCAACGAAGGTCTAATTAATGAAACTAGGGAGTTTCATATAGTGGAGCAAAGGAGGTCTGTTTAATGAAACCAGGCAGTTTCATAAAGAGGAGTAAGGGAGGTCTATTTAATGAAACCAGGCAGTTTCATATAGTGGAGTAAGGGAAATCTACTAAATGAAAACACGGAGTTTCATATAGCAGAGCAAGGGAGGTCTATTTAATGAAACCAGGCAGTTTCATATAGTGGAGTAAGGGAAATCTACTAAATGAAAACACGGAGTTTCATATAGCAGAGCAAGGGAGGTCTATTTAATGAAACCAGGCAGTTTCATATAGTGGAGTAAGGGAGGTCTACTAAATGAAAACACGGAGTTTCATATAGCAGAGCAAGGGAAGTCTATTTAATGAAACCTGAGAGTTCAAACAGTGGAGCTAGCGATGTCTACGGAATGTTACCAGGGTGTTTGAAAGAGTGTAGCCAGGGATCTCTAAGTATTGAAATCAGGGTGTTTGTAAGCGTGGAGCAAGGGGTTCTACCTGATGAAATTAGAGTGATGATTCAGATAGTAGAGTCGGGGAAATTTGCCTGATGAAACCAGGGTGTTTTAGATAGTTGAGCCTGAGAGTTCATATAGTTGAATCTGAGTTAGTCACACTTAAGGTTAAATATCCTATTAAAAAAGAAGTAAAAATGGAACACATTCAATAGCATATGATAAACTGAATGAAGCAAAATGCATCATACAGTTTCATCGGGGAATTATCTTTCAAGGTATATGATTATACCATTTTGGACCTCAATGGAACCCACAGGTTTCATATGGGTCGGACATTAGAGTGTTTAACTAAGGACGATGGAGTTTAATTTATAAAATGGCGATTAGTGTAGTAAAATCTAGTACAGTCATTGTGAGTTCTTTTGCCTATTTTGGGTAGATATGACAACACTCAAGTTAAACACACAGAATTTAGTACAGATCAAGATACCTAATTGGCACCATCTTAGCAACAGCAAAAACCAGTGCGCCTGCTACTGTGGCTAAATTGGTAAGTCGCCAATAGAACTTTACTAAAATCACCATTGTATTAAAACAGAGAAAACGCACGGCGTAGGGTTTCAAATGGTCTCTGTATAAATAAGTCCCTTAATACCGGTTGTCCTTGTTCAATATTGACTGTATCGCATTTCAACAGTAATTAAAATTATATTATAAAGATGTAATCTACTTTTCAGTTTTTATTTCTTTCTATTATAATTTGTTTCAACATATAATATCTGTGTCTTTATTATCCAGATGAAGTCTTACCCATACCATCCAGCAGGTAGTGATGGCACAAACAGGACACCATACACATGTCAAATTGAGTGACAAAAACTTCCTTTTAAAGTGAATGTTATCTCGAAATCAGTTATAACCTTTGCTACATGCCTTCATTGTGATCTAAAGAGTGATTGACAGGTATCTGAGGATCGGGATACAGTTATTTCTGATGAAATAAACTACTTTAGTTTTCTAAACTGTCTACTGAATGTTTTTCCTTTTTCAAGGTGAGAACATTCATATTTCAAATGTGTTTTTAATTGTCTACTTTCAATATATATAATGATATAACTTAATGTAAGATACACCAAAAATCATATTTTTATAATAATGGATATTTTTAAAAAAAAACTCCCACTATCACTTCACTGACCTATCCGCGATATTGGAGTGTCCTAAAATATATTTAATCATGTCCACGTATGATGAAAATGCTTGTGATAAAATAAAACTAAAATTAGAAAGTTTACGTATTTAAAGTTTATCGTTTTACAAATTGTTTCTATTTGATTTGTACATTATGTTTATGTCTATGTTTATTGTATATTGGGCCCGTGATCTCTCTATATATATTTTTGAGTAAACTTCTAGTTTGTCTTATCTTGCCGTGTATATCGGTTTTTACACTCTCTTAATAGACCAAATACCAAAGTATGTGGATCCGCATTTGCTGTATGACATCAATTCAATATTATGCTCATTTAAAAGTTTTTATTCATTAATTATATCCGACCTTTCCATAGCTGCATAAAGATTGTACAAAACAGTGGCAGATGCGGAGGTTAATGACAACAATAAAACACAGTTACACGATATTGATCGGTATTGCACGGATTATTGCGTATTTATGGTACAATTATTGAATATTAAGAAGGCATTGTTTTATTGACGCTTGTTGTGGGAGGATGACGTTACCGACATTTTTTTTATCACATCATAAGCAATACGACTCCAACATTATGCTAACGGAGCCGCAAAATCAAGAAGTGGGTATTTATTGCGATTTGATACATGCGTTTGTGTTATTTATAATAAAACCAACGATGTCACAATTTAAGAGAAGAGTTTTCAGAGGATTATAATAATATAAATGATGATGATGATGATGATGATGATGATGATGATGATGGTGGGATAATATATATACATATATACTGGGACTACTGCTTCTACTTATAATAGTCATAATAATAATTATAAGAAGAAGAAGAATAAGAAGAAGAAGAAGAAGAAGAGAAGAAGAGGAAGAAGAAGTAGAAGAAAAAAAGAAGAAGAAATATTTTTATTTACACATTATCACATAATTCTGTTGAAATCAAGGCGAACGTCATATTATCAATGTGACTTTCTACAACAACATTAACAAATTAAAATGTATCATTACAACTACACTTATGACGAATGTATCAGTACAACTACACTTCTGACTACACTTGTGACAAATGTATCATTACAACTACACTTATGACAAATGTATCATTACAACTACACTTCTGACTACACTTATGACAAATGTATCATTACAACTACACTTATGACTACACTTGAGACAAATGTATCATTATAACTACACTTATGACAAATGTATCATTACAACTACACTTCTGACTACACTTGTGACAAATGTATCATTACAACTACACTTATGACAAATGTATCATTACAACTACACTTATGACAAATGTATCATTACAACTACACTTCTGACTACACTTCTGACAAATGTATCATTACAACTACACTTCTGACTACACTTGTGACAAATGTATCGTTACAACTACACTTCTGACTACACTTGTGACAAATGTATCGTTACAACTACACTTCTGACTACACTTGTGACAAATGTATCATTACAACTACACTTATGACTACACTTGTGACAAATGTATCATTACAACTACACTTATGACTATACATGTGACAAATGTATCATTACAACTACACTTCTGACTATACTTCTGACAAATGTATCATTACAACTACACTTATGACTACACTTGTGACAAATGTATCATTACAACTACACTTATGACTACACTTGTGACAAATGTATCATTACAACTACACTTCTGACTACACTTGTGACAAATGTATCATTACAACTGCACTTATGACTACACTTGTGACAAATGTATCATTACAACTACACTTATGACTACACATGTGACAAATGTATCATTACAACTACATTTATGACTACACTTGTGACAAATGTATCATTACAACTACATTTATGACTACACTTGTGACAAATGTATCATTACAACTACATTTATGACTACACTTGTGACAAATGTATCATTACAACTACATTTATGACAAATACTTAGTTCAGTAACACATGCATCTCAGCATTTATACATTTATAATGATGTACATTTATACCATTTCATACAAACAACGACTAATATCACTTGTTAGGTGGTTGAAGAAGGCAGTATGTTTTATATTGACATTTAAATGAATGAATATTTGAAAAATGTCTTTTATATATTGGTATAGTGTACTATTATAACTAAATTTATATTGATTAATAATTGGTGTAAACTAACTAATATACTAATATACTAATACATATATATATATATATATAAAATATAAAGTAAAGGGTAGTGTTGTATTATTACTAGCTTTAATGTGATAATAAGATCTTTTGGAAAATGCAAGCCCTTGTAATTCATTGAACATTTCTTGTGAATTTGTTTTCAATTGTTTATTTTAGTATTATTCTCGCTGCTCTTTTCTGAGTTTTATAAATTGTTGTTTGTACATGTTTGTCTTTTCACCTAACATAACAATAATCAAATAGGCATTGTAAAGCAATAATTTATCTCATGGGTCAAATAACATGGAACATTTATATTTGATAAGCTGAGTTTTCCATGATAGAGTACTGTCGATATTACTTGAACACCTAATAATTTCTGAATGGTAATATGTTAAATTGTTAATTTATATTTGCTTTTTACTTTTGATTAATTTTGTATTTCGTGGCAGTAACCATACATTTTTTCAGGATGTGATGACATGAAGAAGATCTACCAGATCAACCTAAATACACTTATTTATAAGTCAGCCTTCATAGTATCCACCTCTTATCTAGTCATATGACAATGGTATTCTTATTTTGATCACATTTTGCGCAACAAAGCAATAACAACATGACATTTAAATCAAAAATGTGGTCGCCTGTATGCGCTTAAGATTGGTCTGAAATAACAAAAAATAAAGGAAATGCGTTTAAGGGCCTATATGTTTTATTCATGGAAAAAAGCTTCCAAAATTTTAAATGTCTCTCTGCGGAACTGCAGTGAATAATATTGTCAATGGTCACTGTACATCAACTGCCTTTTTGCAATGAATATAATTTTCATGACGAAAACATTAAACTTGTTGAATTGCGAAATTTAATCTCAGCTCTGTTGCTTATAATATTATGTATGTTATTGTATAACTGTGTTGAGTTTGCGCCCATTCCATATTGGCCATGGGGTATGTTTGTACTCTATATGCTCAAACTTCAAATAATCACATGAGTACAAAACTATTTCGGATTCAGCTACGGGTAATGCATACACATACGTTATGTCTATGTTTAATGTAGAAGTGACGCCATTACCAGCATGTTGGATTCAGCTACGGGTAATGCATACACATACGTTGTGTCTATGTCTAATGTAGAAGTGACGTCATTACCAGCATGTGTGATTCAGCTACGGGTAATGCATACACATACGTTGTGTCTATGTCTAATGTAGAAGTGACGCCATTACCAGCATGTGGGATTCAGCTACGGGTAATGCATACACATACGTTGTGTCTATGTCTAATGTAGAAGTGACGCCATTACCAGCATGTAGGATTCAGCTACGGGTAATGCATACACATACGTTATGTCTATGTTTAATGTAGAAGTGACGCCATTACCAGCATGTTGGATTCAGCTACGGGTAATGCATACACATACGTTATGTCTATGTCTAATGTAGAAGTGACGCCATTACCAGCATGTTGGAGTCAGCTACGGGTAATGCATACACATACGTTGTGTCTATGTCTAATGTAGAAGTGACGCCATTACCAGCATGTGGGATTCAGCTACGGGTAATGCATACACATACGTTGTGTCTATGTCTAATGTAGAAGTGACGCCATTACCAGCATGTGGGATTCAGCTACGGGTAATGCATACACATACGTTGTGTCTATGTCTAATGTAGAAGTGACGCCATTACCAGCATGTGGGATTCAGCTACGGGTAATGCATACACATACGTTGTGTCTATGTCTAATGTAGAAGTGACGCCATTACCAGCATGTGGGATTCAGCTACGGGTAATGCATACACATACGTTGTGTCTATGTCTAATGTAGAAGTGACGCCATTACCAGCATGTTGGATTCAGCTACGGGTAATGCATACACATACGTTATGTCTATGTCTAATGTAGAAGTGACGCCATTACCAGCATGTTGGATTCAGCTACGGGTAATGCATACACATACGTTATGTCTATGTCTAATGTAGAAGTGACGCCATTACCAGCATGTGTGATTCAGCTACGGGTAATGCATACACATACGTTATGTCTATGTCTAATGTAGAAGTGACACCATTACCAGCATGTGTGATTCAGCTACGGGTAATGCATACACATACGTTATGTCTATGTCTAATGTAGAAGTGACGCCATTACCAGCATGTAGGATTCAGCTACGGGTAATGCATACACATACGTTGTGTCTATGTCTAATGTAGAAGTGACGCCATTACCAGCATGTTGGATTCAGCTACGGGTAATGCATACACATACGTTGTGTCTATGTCTAATGTAGAAGTGACGCCATTACCAGCATGTTGGATTCAGCTACGGGTAATGCATACACATACGTTGTGTCTATGTCTAATGTAGAAGTGACGCCATTACCAGCATGTGTGATTCAGCTACGGGTAATGCATACACATACGTTATGTCTATGTCTAATGTAGAAGTGACGCCATTACCAGCATGTTGGATTCAGCTACGGGTAATGCATACACATACGTTATGTCTATGTCTAATGTAGAAGTGACGCCATTACCAGCATGTTGGATTCAGCTACGGGTAATGCATACACATACGTTGTGTCTATGTCTAATGTAGAAGTGACGCCATTACCAGCATGTGGGATTCAGCTACGGGTAATGCATACACATACGTTGTGTCTATGTCTAATGTAGAAGTGACGCCATTACCAGCATGTGGGATTCAGCTACGGGTAATGCATACACATACGTTGTGTCTATGTCTAATGTAGAAGTGACGCCATTACCAGCATGTGGGATTCAACTACGGGTAATGCATACACATACGTTGTGTCTATGTCTAATGTAGAAGTGACGCCATTACCAGCATGTGTGATTCAGCTACGGGTAATGCATACACATACGTTGTGTCTATGTCAAATGTAGAAGTGACGCCATTACCAGCATGTGGGATTCAGCTACGGGTAATGCATACACATACGTTGTGTCTATGTCTAATGTAGAAGTGACGCCATTACCAGCATGTGGGATTCAGCTACGGGTAATGCATACACATACGTTGTGTCTATGTCAAATGTAGAAGTGACGCCATTACCAGCATGTGGGATTCAGCTACGGGTAATGCATACACATACGTTGTGTCTATGTCAAATGTAGAAGTGACGCCATTACCAGCATGTGGGATTCAGCTACGGGTAATGCATACACATACGTTGTGTCTATGTCAAATGTAGAAGTGACGCCATTACCAGCATGTAGGATTCAGCTACGGGTAATGCATACACATACGTTGTGTCTATGTCTAATGTAGAAGTGACGCCATTACCAGCATGTGGGATTCAGCTACGGGTAATGCATACACATACGTTGTGTCTATGTCAAATGTAGAAGTGACGCCATTACCAGCATGTGGGATTCAGCTACGGGTAATGCATACACATACGTTGTGTCTATGTCTAATGTAGAAGGACGCCATTACCAGCATGTAGGATTCAGCTACGGGTAATGCATACACATACGTTGTGTCTATGTCTAATGTAGAAGTGACGCCATTACCAGCATGTGGGATTCAGCTACGGGTAATGCATACACATACGTTGTGTCTATGTCAAATGTAGAAGTGACGCCATTACCAGCATGTGGGATTCAGCTACGGGTAATGCATACACATACGTTGTGTCTATGTCAAATGTAGAAGTGACGCCATTACCAGCATGTGGGATTCAGCTACGGGTAATGCATACACATACGTTGTGTCTATGTCTAATGTAGAAGTGACGCCATTACCAGCATGTTGGATTCAGCTACGGGTAATGCATACACATACGTTGTGTCTATGTCTAATGTAGAAGTGACGCCATTACCAGCATGTTGGATTCAGCTACGGGTAATGCATACACATACGTTGTGTCTATGTCTAATGTAGAAGTGACGCCATTACCAGCATGTGGGATTCAGCTACGGGTAATGCATACACATACGTTGTGTCTATGTCTAATGTAGAAGTGACGCCATTACCAGCATGTTGGATTCAGCTACGGGTAATGCATACACATACGTTGTGTCTATGTCAAATGTAGAAGTGACGCCATTACCAGCATGTGGGATTCAGCTACGGGTAATGCATACACATACGTTGTGTCTATGTCAAATGTAGAAGTGACGCCATTACCAGCATGTGGGATTCAGCTACGGGTAATGCATACACATACGTTGTGTCTATGTCTAATGTAGAAGTGACGCCATTACCAGCATGTTGGATTCAGCTACGGGTAATGCATACACATACGTTATGTCTATTTTTAATGTAGAAGTGACGCCATTACCAGCATGTTGGATTCAACTACGGGTAATGCATACACATACGTTGTGTCTATGTCTAATGTAGAAGTGACGCCATTACCAGCATGTGGGATTCAGCTACGGGTAATGCATACACATACGTTGTGTCTATGTCTAATGTAGAAGTGACGCCATTACCAGCATGTAGGATTCAGCTACGGGTAATGCATACACATACGTTGTGTCTATGTCTAATGTAGAAGTGACGCCATTACCAGCATGTATGATTCAGCTACGGGTAATGCATACACATACGTTGTGTCTATGTCTAATGTAGAAGTGACGCCATTACCAGCATGTTGGATTCAGCTACGGGTAATGCATACACATACGTTGTGTCTATGTCTAATGTAGAAGTGACGCCATTACCAGCATGTAGGATTCAGCTACGGGTAATGCATACACATACGTTGTGTCTATGTCTAATGTAGAAGTGACGCCATTACCAGCATGTTGGATTCAGCTACGGGTAATGCATACACATACGTTGTGTCTATGTCTAATGTAGAAGTGACGCCATTACCAGCATGTGTGATTCAGCTACGGGTAATGCATACACATACGTTGTGTCTATGTCTAATGTAGAAGTGACGCCATTACCAGCATGTGTGATTCAGCTACGGGTAATGCATACACATACGTTGTGTCTATGTCTAATGTAGAAGTGACGCCATTACCAGCATGTTGGATTCAGCTACGGGTAATGCATACACATACGTTGTGTCTATGTCTAATGTAGAAGTGACGCCATTACCAGCATGTTGGATTCAGCTACGGGTAATGCATACACATACGTTGTGTCTATGTCTAATGTAGAAGTGACGGCATTACCAGCATGTGTGATTCAGCTACGGGTAATGCATACACATACGTTGTGTCTATGTCTAATGTAGAAGTGACGCCATTACCAGCATGTTGGATTCAGCTACGGGTAATGCATACACATACGTTATGTCTATGTCTAATGTAGAAGTGACGCCATTACCAGCATGTGGGATTCAGCTACGGGTAATGCATACACATACGTTGTGTCTATGTCTAATGTAGAAGTGACGCCATTACCAGCATGTTGGATTCAGCTACGGGTAATGCATACACATACGTTGTGTCTATGTCTAATGTAGAAGTGACGCCATTACCAGCATGTTGGATTCAGCTACGGGTAATGCATACACATACGTTGTGTCTATGTCTAATGTAGAAGTGACGCCATTACCAGCATGTGTGATTCAGCTACGGGTAATGCATACACATACGTTATGTCTATGTCTAATGTAGAAGTTACGTCATTACCAGCATGTGTGATTCAGCTACGGGTAATGCATACACATACGTTGTGTCTATGTCTAATGTAGAAGTGACGCCATTACCAGCATGTTGGATTCAACTACGGGTAATGCATACACATACGTTATGTCTATGTCTAATGTAGAAGTGACGCCATTACCAGCATGTGGGATTCAGCTACGGGTAATGCATACACATACGTTGTGTCTATGTCTAATGTAGAAGTGACGCCATTACCAGCATGTTGGATTCAGCTACGGGTAATGCATACACATACGTTGTGTCTATGTCTAATGTAGAAGTGACGCCATTACCAGCATGTGTGATTCAGCTACGGGTAATGCATACACATACGTTATGTCTATGTCTAATGTAGAAGTTACGTCATTACCAGCATGTGTGATTCAGCTACGGGTAATGCATACACATACGTTGTGTCTATGTCTAATGTAGAAGTGACGCCATTACCAGCATGTTGGATTCAACTACGGGTAATGCATACACATACGTTATGTCTATGTCTAATGTAGAAGTGACGCCATTACCAGCATGTGGGATTCAGCTACGGGTAATGCATACACATACGTTGTGTCTATGTCTAATGTAGAAGTGACGCCATTACCAGCATGTGGGATTCAGCTACGGGTAATGCTTACACATACGTTGTGTCTATGTCTAATGTAGAAGTGACGCCATTACCAGCATGTAGGATTCAGCTACGGGTAATGCATACACATACGTTGTGTCTATGTCTAATGTAGAAGTGACGCCATTACCAGCATGTTGGATTCAGCTACGGGTAATGCATACACATACGTTGTGTCTATGTCTAATGTAGAAGTGACGCCATTACCAGCATGTTGGATTCAGCTACGGGTAATGCATACACATACGTTGTGTCTATGTCTAATGTAGAAGTGACGCCATTACCAGCATGTAGGATTCAGCTACGGGTAATGCATACACATACGTTATGTCTATGTCTAATGTAGAAGTGACGCCATTACCAGCATGTGGGATTCAGCTACGGGTAATGCATACACATACGTTGTGTCTATGTCTAATGTAGAAGTGACGCCATTACCAGCATGTTGGATTCAGCTACGGGTAATGCATACACATACGTTGTGTCTATGTCTAATGTAGAAGTGACGCCATTACCAGCATGTAGGATTCAGCTACGGGTAATGCATACACATACGTTATGTCTATGTCTAATGTAGAAGTGACGCCATTACCAGCATGTGGGATTCAGCTACGGGTAATGCATACACATACGTTGTGTCTATGTCTAATGTAGAAGTGACGCCATTACCAGCATGTAGGATTCAGCTACGGGTAATGCATACACATACGTTGTGTCTATGTCTAATGTAGAAGTGACGCCATTACCAGCATGTGGGATTCAGCTACGGGTAATGCATACACATACGTTGTGTCTATGTCTAATGTAGAAGTGACGCCATTACCAGCATGTGGGATTCATATTTCATTTCTAAATGCGCATTTAATGATCTTCTAACTGCCACTATTAACTCGCATTCCAATGTTTACTCTTCCAACTGCCACTATCAACTCGCATTCCAATGTTTACTCTTCCAACTGCCACTATCAACTCGCATTCCAATGTGTACTCTTCCAACTGCCACTATCAACTCGCATTCCAATGTTTACTCTTCAGTAAGTTCATCTAATAACCCATTTGCACTTTTATTTAGTTAGTTTTTAGAATAAAGGATTGCATGTGCCGTCCCTTAATATCCAACATGTGCTTCCGAAACTCGATGAAATCAAATCGATATCTCACGAAAACCCATTAAACGTGCTTTGGTTATGTGAAACTTTCTTAACAAAGGGCGTATATGAAATAGAGCTACTGATCAATTGTTGAACGATAATAGAGCAGGTAAACGCTACGTATTGTTCAAATGTTAATTTTCCTACAAAAGTTACCAATTTGAATAGCACCGCAATAGACCATATATATCTACATACGACCTTTCCTGAAAATATAAATGATGTTAGCGTACCATGTAACAGTTAAACACTATCTATTTTGTTTTACCATTAGCACCAAACAAGTCAGCAATAAACTGCCTTCGACATATAAACAGTTACGGTAATCCCAATATGCATCTTTTGGTCTCCCAAAACCAAGGACGTCAAAACCAAGGGCGTTACAACCGAGGGCGTTACAACCGAGGGCGTCAAAACAGCGAGTCACCAGAATGGTATACAGATGAAATTGAGGTTGGGAAATTGAGCGATAAGCATCAAGCTTGCAAAGACTGGTTAAATTATAAAAGATGGCGTAACATGGTTACAAGATTGATACATTATGCTATACTAAACTTTTACAATAATGCCATTAGCATTAATAATGATTCCAGTTTGTTATACTAGCACATGGACTGAACTTATTAAGATGACATTTCATAATTTACAGATACACACATTTAGTCTCAAAACATATTTAGATTATAAATTCGATATTAAAGTGCGAATTTTCAATTAAATTAATCATCAATTTAGAGGTCAAGGAAATTATGCATTCATTAAATATCAGAAAATTTACTGGTTCACATGGTATCGGTCCACGAATTTTAAAACTGTGCTCAATTGAAATTTGTCAGGAATATGTAATGGATCTACGAAAGGCGTATGATTTAGTCGATCATGATATTTTTACATGAAGTAAAACTCTATTATTCAACTGAACATACCGTACAGTGGTTTCGGTGACATCAAAAACATATTTATTTATTTATGTTAGTATAGCATAATTATATGGCTCTAAATCATGAAAGGTACACAAAACAAAATTAGACATTCAGGAAATGTATGTTATTCAATCAATAGTTCAACAAATCAAACATGTAAGATGTCAAAACATAATTGCCGTATTTATTGATGAAACATTAAGTTGGAACACAAGTCAGTAAAGTATGTGATAAGCTAAATTCAAAATTATATCTCTTTAGACATATTATATCTAAATACTTATATCTTGAAATGAAACGTTTTTTTCTACAGTGCGTATAATAAATTATGTTTTTAAGTTTTTTTATTTTTGTATTATGAATATAAATACATGAAACAATCATTATCACAAACATATCCATTTCCCATGTCATTTTTCTGATATAAATGTTTTTGACAAATAAAAGTAGGAGATAGGGATAACCGAATTTGTTATGATTTTTTTAAAAAAGAAAATATTGTTGTTGTTGTTGTTGTTGTTTATTTTGTATATATGAAAATATGTATTGGATATTTGATTTGTTTATAATATTATGTTTTTATGTTATCAAATACATATATAACTCCACAAACACATGTTGTATTTAAGGTAATTTGACAAAAATATAAATATTATCATTTTACGAGCCAACATTCTTAACTTGGAGAATACATGTAAAGAAAATATGTTCAATATTGTATGTGTATAAATTCTAACAGTAGAAACTGTAATGTAGATATTCTCCATTTTATATACAAGAGCACTTTAAAATATTAAAATATCTATGAAGTGTATGATACATTAACTCGAAGATTATTTAACAAATGACGTATTTTCAGAGAAAGAATCTCATATTGTTACAAAGTCCCACCCCGTATTTCATTTAAATTCTGAATATTCAAATAACGTTTAAAAACAGTTTAATGTGATAGTTAAAAATGTCATTAAAACGTATATCTTAGATTATATTCATATTTATAAAAGACACATTAAACAGGGAGCACATTTAGTATTTGTATCTATAACAATAGAAGTAAAATGGTTATCGTTTACATCAGCACACTCAAAGTTTGCTTACGTTTGTCAATTATAGCAAGAATGAAATATATATATACTAGTAATTATAAACACTGGTTTAACTATGCTGAAACACAACGAACATGTAATAAAGTAATTTAATCTTTTTAACAAACTCTTACCTTTAAATGATCCATGGTGTGCGAAATGATTTGATGTGATTTCCAACTGTTAAATACAATATATTGTGCTAAATAAAATATCTTTTAATTTTATGTTTTTGTTTCAGAGAGAAAATATTAATTTGTGAAGTTTTGGTCAACAAAATGGTTACTCTGCTGTATTAAATAAAGTCCAAAAGATAAGTTGGTTTACGGTAGTTTCCTGTGTCCTGAATGCCGATCCAAACTGTAAATTCCAGATTTTAAATTAAGCTGCCAAGCCAAGTGTAGCGGCAGGCGAAGTCGAGACTCTCCCAACTTAAAGGCTACAAAGGTTGAAATTAAAAGCTTCTTCCGTTTTGGGCGATGGGTTTACAATTTCCGGAATAACAATCACCTTGTATTCGTCGCGGCAGTGTGTGTATGGGAGGAATTAATGTACGTCAGGCTGCATTTTATTTAAGAGATATTGTATTTTTACATGGAATACGTTTAATTTATACTTGTTCGTTCCGCCTTTTACTCCTTTATGGTTTCGTAAACGAACATCGAAATTGCTCTTTAAAAGATCTGTCGAATAATTTGACGTTCGGCAGCCGCCATTTTACTTTTATGAGGTACAAACGGAAATGGAACCACTTTTCGGCAATTAGGGTCGCCATGAAGGAAATCAATCTAAAAGCGGCAGCTGATTTTAAAATAGCTAAGCAACAAGCGATGTATGCTTGACTATACTAATACGTAATTTGCTGAATCATAGCGGAGAAAAATATTTATCCGTCTGTCACAATAAATCAGTATATTATAATTGAAAACAAAAGACCGACGACATAAACATTAACCATGTGTGAACATAAATGAAAATATCACTCTCATATACAAACACAACCAGCTGAACTCATGTCTGTATAAATATGTTCAGGGTACTTTACTTTATTACTCATTGTTAAATATGAGATTGAGTTGATTGATCGGTCAGTCATGTATGGTAATCGGTCACTTATCAGTGTACATTAATTTAACCTTTTTTTATCGTGTGTTACAAGTCTGCATAGTGTCTAAATGGATCTATTGCATCCATTTTCCTTTTCCGGTCTTCTATTTTTTTTAACCCTATAAAAAACTAAATTGAATTGATATTACTGATATTTTTTTTTAAATCTTTTTTTCTTCTATCATTTCAATTAGTATTCACTGATGGATATTTGTGTACACACTGTGTTAAGTCTCTTTTCATTTTGTATTAACTTTAACCCGTTATCATGTGTTATGCCATGTCGTGTTTTTTTAATTATTTGTAATATTTTAGGGGACGGGCCGTAACTAATGTTGTGAGAACTTGTGGCCCAACCCCATTGCTGCAATTATAAATGCAATAAAATATGATTAAACTTAATAAGCGAATCTCAAATTTTACTGCCCTTGTTTTAGGAAACTCTAAAAGGGAACATTAAAAAAACGGTTACTATTTTGGGAACATCTTGAAAAAGAAACTGCAAAAATAATGGATTACTGATTGAGAGAAATTATGTCTGTTTAGTGTATATTTCAGTTTTTCATTATAAACCTATTTCAATTGTTTGTGTTTCAGTTTGTTGACATATCTAACCTCAGCCTCCATAGACAAAAAGGCAAAAGTCTTCAAAAATAATGTCCTGACAAATGGCTATACACAACATTTTTATAGTAAAAATCACATTTACTCCTAAAAAGCCAAAATAAATTCCCGTTTAAATCGCCATTAACATTTGGAGCAACTTTATACCGAGCTTTTCCATTGTCAAAACAATTTATCAGAATTTCGTACACTCTTTATTTACCAAAAACGACTCGAATGAAATTGGACCAAATGAAGTTTCAGTCAATTCTGTTGACATATGCCCCAATCCTTTGAACATTTTACTAAGATACACAGCGAAACTGGACAGGAATCTAAAGTGTAATTTAAACTTATTTATTTTTCTTCGATTGTGAAACAAGTTATAACAACTTAGGCAAATCACGATCGAAATCTTCCTGGTTAGAACCAGTTCTAAGCATATGCGGAAAGTGTCTTGCTCAAGGACACCAAACATAGCCGTGGCGGAGGATCGAACCCACGACACTCCGATCATGGGTTCGATGCTCTACCACTGGACCACGCGCTCCACCAAGTTTCTGAATTCACCTTTTTGAGCTGGAACGAAGTAGAAGGCGGAAAACTAATGATAAATCTGAATTCGAATTCAAAAGAAACACACCACTTTCAGTAAATGTGAAATCTACTCTTTAAAAAAAAACGTGCGTACGCTGGAGCTCGTATTATTGGAAAACCGTCGCTTTTAGCTGTCAATTTATCAGCTTGTGTTTAATTGTAATACAATATAATTATGTAAATTTGAACTCAATTGTATTGCTATACCGTGTCATATAGTTATGTAAATTCACGTGTTATGGTTTAAATTACAGATACCGGAATTGTAATATAGAAAAAGTCGACTTGTAGCGACTTGTTACAGTGTGCCGTTGGGGCCATCGCAGCCAATTTTTAAATTAACTAAAAAAACTACGGTGATGAAAAGTCGAAACTACGATAGTGAAGAACCGAAATCATTTCGACTGTTCACCATCGTAGTTGCTTTGTTTCGTTGTTTCAGCTTTTCACCATCAAAGTTGCTTTGTTTCGTTGTTATTATTTTTCACCATTGTAGTTTCGACTTTTCACCATCGTTGTTTCGAATCGCGTATGGACAATAAGAAATTCGTTGCCAAAGATTCTCAACATTTCATTCTAAAATTTATCAAGAAATGCATACCTGAAAGCGTAACGCACACTTGTAATTCTACAGTTTATTTAGGGAAATATTTAATAACCAACATGTAGATATACACGCATAATGTTGCGTTACATCATATGTAATTCTCAATCAATCCTTTTAAAAGCAGAAAGCGAAAGACGAAATTGTAGATTTGTCGAAGAGTAGATTCTATTATTGAATTTACAGCAAGATGGTTTACTCTTTGAATCAATACAAAACCCAACGAAATGTTTTGCGGGCAGGCAGGCAGGCATGAAGAAAAAAAATAAATATAGAAATATTAAAATGAAGGAGATACATCAGGGACGTAGCAAGTCATGTTATTAAATGTATACAAATAAAATTAATTGTAAGCGGGTCCTACATTTGAATACGTAGTTATGCTGCATATGTAACAAAATATTAAGTTGAAACACAACATAGTTGAAGTTGATTAATATAAGAAAGCGCAAGAGCAACAGGAAAGCGAAACAACGATGGTGAATAGGTGAAACGACGATGATAAAAAGTCGAAACTACGGTGGTGAAAAGTCGGAACTACGGTGGTGAAAAGTCGGAACTACGACACCCCGAACATGATGTGGTTATGGAAGTGGAATCGTCTTACAGGGGCAAAGAGGCGTAGCTGCCTTTACGTCACAACGCCCGGGCGTGCACATTATTTTTCTTCTTTTTTTTTTTGCGTGAGGAATGTCATATATCATAATGGACGAGACTCCACTTTCCAAATCTTTAGACATAGTTTGAATGTTAGGACATTACTGTAGATATACATGAAATCCTTTAAATCGCAGTGGTTCCAAATATCGTGTTCGAATTGAATTAGGTGCAAACTTGTTTATTAAAGTTAAGAGGCGCTATTTTTAAAACAAAATGGCGTGAAATATATTAAGCTATTTTTCTGAGCGTGCACCATGTCCAACACGACCCTCAAACACTGTATCGGCCCTATTACTCGCCGATGCCTTCCATATCCGGATTTGCATGCAAAGGCGTAAATCAACAAGAACTGACCGATTCTGAGAAGGTTGGAGTGTTTAACGCATTGTGAGAAGATGTCCATCTCTTTTCCTTCCCAGAAAGGTAACTGGACTTTTAGTTTTACATTGTTAATCACCTAATGGCATTTTTAAATGAAATATGTGTTTAAAAAAACATCAGCGATCTATTGTATTATATTTCACTGCCGTCACAGAGATCTTATTTGTATTTGATTATACATTGGCTTTTGGTATTCAAGTATAAATATCCGATAATTTCAATAAATGAATTAGAATGCGAAATAGCCCTGTTGGTTAAAGCGTCTTGGCCTTTGGTTTGGCCGTGAGTTCGAATACTGCAACCGCCACATTATTATTTTTGTTGTTGTTTTATTTAGAAGACCTACAAAATTGATTATATATCTTAACACAATATTTTGATGAATTTACAACGTATATTTTTATATTTTCAGAAATTTACATGGGAAAATGAAGAAACTGTCTGATAGATGGTTGAAAGACTACACATGGTTGCGTTATTCCGCGTCAAAAGACGCCCTGTATTGTGCCCCATGCATGATCTTTGGGATGAAAGATAGCAATCATCCAGGATATTTCAAACGACATACACGCCAGCAATCTAGCCACCATACATACGCTCTTATGGCGGAAAATTGTAGATATTGAATATGGAAAAAAAGTACCCATATCTAGTTTAGTTTCTGACAGCCGGAAGATGACTGTAGAAAATAATAGGCATGTATCGGCACAGATATTTGAAACTTTAATACTTCGCGGGAGACAGAACATTCCCATTCGCAGCCATACTGAAGAGCGGATTAACTGTATTGCATTGCTGAATTTTAAGGGTAAGGAAGATGCGGAACTTCGGGAACACTTGGGTGGTGGAGCCAACCCAAGAGCAAAATACACATTGCCGGATGTCCAAAATGAGCTGCTCTTGTTGTTAGGAACGGAGTTGACGGAAACGATTATAATTGAATGCAATGAGGCCAGTTGCTTCGCGTTGATGGTTGATGAATGTTCTGTCAGGACAACGAATGAACAGATATCCGTATGCCTACGGTTTGTGGATCAAACATGCTGCGTACGAGAGGAGTTTATTGACTTTGTTGAAGCTACATTAACCAAAGACGCTGATTTAGCGGAATCGCTCCTTGAAAATTTACATTTACATGGGATAGACATCCAGAAAATGCCGGGCCTAAGGTTACGGTAAAGCGGCAAATATGAGCGTCAAAATAAAATGCGTCCAGACCCGTATACGTGAGGTAAATCCGGAAGCTATATATGTCCATTGCAAGGCCCATTGTCTGAATCTCGCAATCGTACATGCCTGTAAAATTCCATCCGTGCGAACAATGATGGGGACAGTACAGGATTCGCATTTTCATTTGACTATTCTACCAAGAGACTGCAAGCCTTCTATGAAGAACTGGCAAGATATCAAACAGCACAGGAAAACCTAGGTCGTAAAAAACTTAGGACGCTTTGTGAAACCAGGTGGGCTAGCCGTGCAGACGCACTGTCCACATGCAAGTCTGCATATTCCACTATCGTCCATTGCCTTGAGCAATTGCAGGAATTCAGAGATGACAAAGCGGGCATGCGACTACCTGCTGTAACGAAGTTTGACTTTATTATGTCTGTAGTAGTTGCAGAGCATATTCTTCAAAACACCGTCAACCTGTCATACTAGTTACAGGCGAAAGACTTCGACATACTGGAAGCTATCCGGGAATGCAAGGTTGTCATTCAGCAGTTCCAGAATCAACGGGTAGATCCAATGGTTTGGGACGCCCTGTATGAATTTGCAACGAAACGTGCAATTAAATAGGAGTAGATCCGTCTACGCCATCGTTAGGCAAATAGAGCGAACCACCCAGCTGAGAAGACCAGTGAGTACTGGCATAGATCTCTGTACTTCCCCTCCATGGACCATCTTGTGATGAAGTTGACAGATCCACTTCTGAATGTGGAAGAGCGGTTCGTAGCAGGGTATCTTCTTCCCACTAAACTGGATGAGTGTACTACCGAACTCATACAGCCTATTTTCACAATTATGTATTAATACAACCATCAATACAATTTGTGCGAAACGGAACCGCATTTTGGGAAGAAAATAGAGTCATATGAGAATAGTGTAAACCGAGTCGGTGCAGGGTACTTTGGGCCTACAGTGTTGGATCCACTGTTTTTTTAGATCTTTATAATTATTTAGATATTCTTCTAGCAGCAACTATTGAATAAAACTAGCCTGTATACGGATTTTACAGACTGATCATAAAGGCCATATGCGGTTCATTTACAGTTTAAGAATATTTGGCTACCAATTTATTATGTCCATGTGTTTTAGATGGAAAATGATTGAAGAAAAAACAGAGACTCTTGCTGCCACTCTTTAGGGGACCAACAAAGTCGTGTATCCGGTTAAAGCATGCGTACTGACTGCCCTACTTACAGTGCCACCGCCAACGGCTTCAGCGTCATGAAGAGATTAAAGACATACCTGCGGTCAACCATGCTTACTGACCGAATGTCTAGTCTTGCCAAGTTACACATATACAGGGACACAGACATCGATGTCGACTCCATTGTGGATAGATTTGCAGGCTCCAAAATAAGGAGAATTGATTTTAAATAGTTAACGATGTCCGCGCGATAACGTCGTTACGCAGCATCTTCAGTTCATGTTTATCTAGTTTAGTTTTCGTCACAAAAGCGTTGAATGAAATTCTGTAGAAAATTATTGATTAAACATATTAAATATGATGGTACTAGCTTTTATTTTTCATGCAAATGCATCAATATATCTCCAGGAAATGCCCCCAGAACGCAGGAAATGCAATATAAAATAAAAAATAATCTGGAATTGAGTGGAGTAGCACATCATTTTAGTGTCAGCTACGCCACTGCACATTACTGAAAACTAGTTTGTATAAAAGTAACAACATCGAAGTAGCACTATCTTCACAATCGAGATGGTGTGTTTGATAAGCTGGTTAAAATAAGATGTGGCTTGTCAAGTTCTTTATTTGGATTTTATATAGGATTTAATTATTTGTTATTGTTTAATCTCGATATTGTTTTATTTGCAAAGATAGGTAAGATTTTATACTACCAGAAGAAAGCATCCAGGCGCTCTCGTAACTTAGAAGAAAAAAATGGCACACACACACTTTTTACAATGAAAGTGGCAGTGATCGTATTCGTACTATTTTATAAATCACAATTGCCGTGACAAGACACACTAAATAAAACGAGTTTCGGTTATCCTCTGCATTGATTGACATTGGCTATTTCTTGCCTAGAAGGTTTACTAATTATCAGATGGCGACAACTGTACGGTGTCATTGATACAAACAATACAGAAAGCGACATATCGTTTATCATTGCACATACCAATATCAATACACATATCAAATATCAATCCACATATCCAATATCAAATCACACTCACAATATCAATCCACATACCCAATATCAATCCACACATGCAATATCAATCCATAAACCCACTATCAATCCACATATCAAATATCAATCCACATATCTGTTATCAATCTACACATACAATATCAATCCGAATATTCAAAATCAATCCACAAACACAATATCAATCCACATACCCAATATCAATTCAAATATAAAACATCAAGTCACATACCCAATATCAATCCATATATCAAATATCAATCCATATATCCAATATCAATCCACATACCAATATAAATCAACATTTTCCATATCAATCCACATACCAAGATTCATCTACACACCCAGTATCAACCAACATACCAATATCAATCTACACACCCATTAGCAATTCACATACCAATATCAATCTACACACCCAATATCAATCCACATACCAATATCAATCTACACATCCAATATCAATACACACACCCAATATCAATCCACATATCAAATATGAATACACATATCCAATATCAATCCACACACACAATATCAATCCTTATATCCAATTTCAATGCACACACCCAGTATCAATTAACAAACACGATATCAATCCACATACCCAATATCAATATACATATCCAATTTCAATCCACATATCAAATATCAATCCATATATCCAATTTCAATATATGTATACCAAATATCAATTCACACACACAATATCAATCCACATACCCAATATCAATCCATATGCCCAATATCAATCCACATACCCAATATCAATTCACATATCAAATTTTAATGCATATACCCAATATCAATCCACATACACAATATCAATCCATAAACCCAATATCAGAGCACATATCCAATAATAATTCACATACCAAATAACAATCAACATATCCTATATCAATCCACAAACCCAATATCAACTCGCATGCCCAATAGCAATCCACATACCCAATATCGATCCACATATCCAATTTCAATCCACATACCCAATATCAATCCACATACCCAATATTAATCCACATACCAGATATCAATCCACAAACCAAACATCAATGCAAACATCCAAAATCAATCCATGTACCCAATATCAATCCACATACCCGATAAAATCCACATACCGAACACAAATCCACATACACATTATCAATTCACATGTCCAATACCAATTCACATTATCAATGTCAATCCACAAACCATACACCAATCCACACACCCAATATCAACTCACATACCCAATACAAATGCACATACCCACTATCAATCCACAAACCTAACATCAATCCACATATCCAATATCAATATATGTACCAAATATTAATCCAAATTTTAAATATCAATCCACATATCCAATATCGATCCACATGCCCGACATTAATCCACATACCCAATATCAATCCACTTACCCAACATCAATCCACATACCCCATTTCAATCCATATATCCAATAACAATCCACAAACCCAATTTCAATCCAAATACCAAATTTCAATCCACATGTCCAATATCAATCCACATACCCGATATTGATCCATATGCCTGATATCAATACACACACACGCAAAGTCAGTCAACACACCAAATCAATACACATCCCCAAAATCAATTTAATTTATTAATATCGATTCACATACCCGACATCAATCCACATACCCGATATTAATCAATACACTCAAAGTCAATCCACATACCCAATATCAATCCACATACCCAACGTCAATCCACATAACCAATATCAATCCACATAACCAATTTCAATCCACAAACCAATCCACATACCACATATCAATCCGTATATCAAATATCAATCAACATATCCAGTATCAATCCACATACCCAATATCAATCCACATACCCAACACCAATCCACATACCCAACGTCAATCCACATATCCAATGTCAATGCACATACCCAATTTCAATCCACATACTCAATATCAATTCACATACCCAACATAAATTCACAAACCAAATTTCAATCCACATACCCAATATCAATCCACATATCTTATATCAATACACATATCCACATACCCAACGTCATACCCAATATCAATCAACATAACCAATTTCAACTTACCTACCAATCCACATACCCAATTTCAATCAACATATCCAATATCAATCCACATATCCAGAATCAATCCACATACCCAGTATCAATCAACATGCCCAACATCCACCCACATACCCAACGTCAATCCTCATATCCAACGTCAATCCACAAACCTAATGTCACTTCACATATCAAATGTCGATCTACATACCCAACGTCAATCAACAAACCCAACGTCAATCCACATACCCAATTTCAATCAACATATCCAATATCAATCCACATATCCAGAATCAATCCACATACCCAGTATCAATCAACATGCCCAACATCCACCTACATACCCAACGTCAATCCTCATATCCAACGTCAATCCTCTAACCTAATGTCACTTCACATATCAAATGTCGATCTACATACCCAACGTCAATCAACATACCCAACATCAATCCACATACCCAATTTCAATCCACATACAAAAAATTAATCCACATTTCCTATATCAATCCATATATCCAATATCAATCCACAAATCCAACATCAATCCACATACCCAACATCAATCCACATACCCAATTTCAATCCACATACCAAAAATTAATTCACATACTCGATATCAATACACACACACAATGCCAATCAACACACACAATATCAATACACATACCCAAAATCAATTCACTTATCAAATATCGATTCACATACCCAACATCAATCTTCATACCCAATATCAATCCACATAAACAATTTCAATCCATATAACCAATATCAATCCACATATCCTATATCAATCCATATACCCAATATCAATCCACATATCCAATATCAATCCACAAACCTAGTATCAATCCACATACTCGACATCAATCCACATACCCAGTATCAATCAACTTATAAAATTTCAATCCAGATGCCCAATATCAATCCACATATCTAACATCGATCCACATTGCCAATTTCGATCCACATGCCCAATATCAATCCACATGCCCAATATCAACCCACATATACAATATCGATCCAAATTTCCAATTTCAATCCAAATGCTCAATATCAATCCACATGCCCAATATCAATCCCCATGTTTAACATCAATCCACATACTTGGCATCAATCCACAAACCCAATATCAATCCACATACCCAATATCAATTCACATACCCGACATCAATTCACATATCAAATATCAATCCACATACCAAATATTAATCCACATACCCAATATTAATCCTCATGTTCAACATCAATCCACATACTTGACATCAATCCACATACCCAATATCAATCCACGTACCCAATATCAATCCACATACCCAATATCAATACACGTACCCAATTTCAATCCACATATATACCCAATATCAATCCACGTACCCAATATCAATCCATATACCCAATATCAATCCACATACCCAATATCAATCCACATTCAATATAAATCACATACTCGACATCAATCCACATACCCGATATCAATCCACATACCCAATATCAATCCACATACCTAATAATATCAATCCACGTATCCAATATAATTATATATATCCAATATCAATCAACATGCCCTATATAAATCCACATGCTTAATATCTATCCACATACCCGACATTAATCCAGTTACCTAATATCAATACCAATCCACATACTTAGTGTCAATCGACAACCCAATATCAATCAACATATCCTATATCAACCCACATACCGAATATAAATCCACATACTCGACATTAATCCACTTACCTAATATCAATACCAATCCACATATTTAGTGTTAATCGACAACCCAATATCAATCAACATATCCTATATCAACCCACATACCCAATATAAATCCACATACACGACATTAATCCACTTACCTAATATCAATTCACATATCCAATACCAATCCACATGCTCAATGTCAATCAACCAACCCATTATCAATCAACATATCCAATATAAATCCACAATCCTAATATCAATATACATAACCAACGTCAATTCACATATCAAATATCAATCCACATATCCAATTTAAATTCACATACCGAATATCAATCCACATATCCTATATCAATCCACATATCCAATATCAATCCACATACCTAGTACCAATTCACATACTCGACATCAATACACATACTCGACATCAATACACATATCCTATATCAATCCACATATCCAATATTAATCCACATTTCCAATTTCAATCCACATGTCCAATATCAATCTACTAACTTATTATCAGTCCACTTACTCGACATCAATCCACATACCTGATATCAATCAACAGATCTGATACCAATTCACATACCCAATATCAATCCACACACCCGACATCAATTCACATATCCGATATCAATCCACATTCCCAATATCAATCCACGTTCAATATTAATCCACATACTCGACATCAATCCACATACCCAATATTAATCCACATACCCATAAACAATAATAATAATCCACGTATCCAATTTCATTCTATATATCCAATATCAATCCACATATCCTATATCAATCCACATGCTTAATATCAATCCACATACCCGACATTTATCCACTTACCTAATATCAATACACATATCCAATACCAATCCACATACTCAATGTCAATCAACAATCCCTCTATCAATCCACATATCCTATATCAACCCACATACCCAACATCAATCCACATACACAATATCAATCCACATACTCAATGTCAATCAATAATCCCTCTATCAATCCACATATCCTATATCAACCCACATACCCAACATCAATCCACATACCCAATACCAATCCACATACTCAATGTCAATCAACAATCCCTCTATCAATCCACATATCCTATATCAACCCACATACCCAACATCAATCCACATACCCAATAGCAACCAACATACCCAATATCAATCCACATACCCGATATCAATCTACTTATCCAATACCAATCCACATACTCAATGTCATTCAACAAACCCAATATCAATCCAAATATCCAATATCACATATCCACAATTAATCAGCATACCCAATTTTAATTCACATACCCAATATCAATCCACATATCCTATATCAATCCACATATCCTATATCAATCCACATATCCTATATCAATCCATATATCCAAAATTAATCCACATACGCAGTATCAATCCACATAATCGACATCAATCCACGTATCCTATATCAATCCACATATCCAATGTCAATCCACATATCAAGTATCAATCCGCATATCAAATTTCATCCACATGCCAAATATCATTCCACATACTCAATATCAATCCAAATACCCGATATCAATCCACAAACCCAATATCAATCCACAAACCCGACATCAATTAACATGTCCAATATCAATCCACGTACCCAATATAAATCCACATTCCCAATATCAATCAAATTACCCGATATCAATCCATATACCCGACATTAATCCACATGTCCAATATCAATTAACATATCCATTACAAATCCACATACACAATGTCAGTCAAAACACCCAATATCAATCAACATGCCAAATTTCAATTCACATACCCAACATCAATCCACATGCCAAACATCAATCAACATATGCAAATGTTCACACACTCAATATCAATCCATATACCCAATATCAATCAACATAACCATCATCAATCAACATATGCAATATCAATTCACACACTCAATATCAATCCACAAACTTAATGTCGATTCTCATACTCAACATCAATTCACATACCCAACATCAATCTACATACTCAACATCAATCAACATATCAAATACCAATCCAAATACTCAATGTCAATCAAGACACCCAATTTCAATCCACATACCCAACATCAATCCACATACCTGACATCAATACACATATCCAATATCACTCCACATACCCATTATCATCAATATTCAATATCAATCCACATTCCCAATATCAATTCACATACCCAATATCAATCCACATGCCAAATATCAATCAACATGCTCAATATCAATCCACATACCCAACATCAATCGACTTACCTAATATCAATACACATATCCAATGCCAATCCACATAGTCAATGTCAATCAACAAACCCCATATGAATCCACATATCCAATATCAATCCACATACCCAATATCAATCCACATACCTGACATTAATCCACATATCCAATATCAGTCCACATACCCAACATCAATCGACATATGCAATATCAATTCACACACTCAATATCAATCCATATACCCAATATCAATCAACATATGCAATAGCAATTAACACACTCAATATCAATCCACAAACTTAATGTCAAATCACATAGTCAACATCAATTCACATACCCAACATCAATCCACTTACTCAACATCAATCAACATATCCAATATAAATCCACATTCCCAATATCAATCCACATTCAATATCAATCCACATATCCAACATCAATCAACATATGCAATATCATTTAATATACTCAATATCAATCCACATACCCAACATCAATCAACATATGCAATATCAATTTGCACAACCAATATCAATCCATATACCCAATATCAATCATCATACCCAACATCAAACAACATATCTAATACCAATCCACATACTCAATGTCAATCAAGACATCCAATATTAATCCACATACCCAATTTCAATCCACATACCAAACATCAATCCACATACCCAACATCAATCAACATATGCAATATCAATTCACACACTCAATATCAATCAACATACCTAATGTCAGTCCACATGCTCAACATCAATCCACACACAATTGTTATATCAATCCACATACCCAAAATGATTCGACATATCCAATACCAATCCACAAACCCAATATCAATCCACATTCCCAATATCAATCCACATACCCGATATCAATCCATATACCCGACATCAATACACATATCCAATATCAATATTAGTTAATCAATCCACACACACAATATCCATCCACATACCCAATTATCAATATCAGTTTGCTGAGTTTTAATAGTCATGATTTGTAGTTGATGCTCAACGAGCGTGTTGACAAGTCACACACTCAGTATTTGTTTTGCAAATAACACCGTAACATGCATGGCAAATTTGCTCCGATTCGCTTATTGCCATTTTGTAACAATGTTATACTTCTCATTGCAGGTACAATGACATGTTAATAAACTTGTGTAGATAAGTATTGAGAATTTTTATCAAAGTCGCGAAAATACATGATATTCAAATTTACTGTATCATTTTTTTACATGAATTACAGTAACCCGACCTTGGACCGCCTGCTAGTTCTGGAGAAGGTGGCGTTGCTGTACAACATTGAAAGTGGTACTCAAAGCTGCATTAGCTATAACAGTCTAACGGTGATTGAACAATCTGGATACAAATATACGTTTAGACCTACGGGAAAAACATTAGATTACGTTATTAGAAAGTGATTATTGGAAAGTTTCAGACAGATACTTGTTACACCCCATGTATAGTTCGATAATGATTAGGCTGTGTCGCTGATCACCTACCCTAAACATTCCTGTAGATGTGTTCTTGGTAAAATTCTCTTCTAATGTTGCTGTGAATAATGCAATGAAGCAAACATTTATGCTTATTGACAAGAATTAAGGACTTAATTTTGATTTAAAGTTGTGTAATGCCCATTTATCAATGTAATTTTTTTAAAGATTAAGCGAAAAAGAGCATATAGGTCTAAAGGTTGTGGTAAATAATGACTAACGACCCATTATTCCCAACTCTACCTGCCACGAGTTTGAAATAATAATCTTCCAAAGTATCATTTTCTTATTTCACTACCCTAGGCAAATAAGAAAAACGAAGGTTCCGTTCATTTCCGATGTTAACCGAAACGTTGTTTGCCCGAAATCCGTGTACCACGTGGCGAATTATTATGCATAAAACAAACACAGGGTATTCACTCGTTTCACGAGTTTTTCATTTACAAACCTCTTTCACTTGTATGGATTAAACCTACTATAAACCGAATCAGCTATTTTGAAACTACGTCATTCTTTTTTTAGATGGAACCTTCCGTATTAGGTGTGTTTGTAGTATGATAGCAGATTTATCTGTTACATTAACTATAAAATAAACTAAATATCAATATAAAGTGTCTGGTACTTCTGTCTGTTTCGATAACGAAGTGCTAACTGTTTGAATTGTCAACGCAAATGTTACAACTTCGAGCCTTATTTATGTTGAATTTATTTTTTCAATTTATTTTCCTTAAAAGTATCCCAGTGTACTGTTTCAATTTGTTGTTTTTTTAATTTTGTAAGTGTTGGTAGCAACCTCTTCTCTATATACATTGCCTGTATTCAAGTCTCACATAAGAATTACCCTCTCACATGACGGTAGCAAGGTTTTTACACCAAAGAAATTAGAGCTGTGTAAAGCGGTTTGGCATTTTTTTTGGTTAAAATACATAAAACGTCATTTCTTTGTGCATATGGGCACATTGGAACATTTCCATTATTTCTGCCAAATTTGGATAACATTGGTAAAACTATCGAAATTGCGAAAAAAGCAACCTGGTCAACGTCAAGTTTTCCTGCATAATTAACCCAACAGAGGACTATCTATGGGAACGGAACAATGCACTTTAAGAACCATTGATAATGTATCAAGTGTTAAAGAAGTGCATGTCTGTATACGTAGAACAGTACAAAATTAATTGTTAATAAGAGTCAAAATCATCTAAAACAATTCTGTCTGATCGTGGCTTCAGAGGAGCCTCCAATGCCGGTGCCGACATGCTGTTGCGGATTACAGCTGACATAATATGTACGTGTGCATATGAATAAAACGTTGTAAGTAAATTTCCTCTGCGAACGTTGATTTTAACAAAAAATCGTTGCATATAATTATGTAGTTGTTTTAACGGACGGCTCGAACTCGCGACATTTGGGTTTACAGTTAAAACCGTTACCACTACGCTATCAGAACAGACAGTAGTACAATATCTTAATATTGATATCAAGTTTATTTTATAGTTTATGTAACAGGTAAATCTGCTATCATCCATGTTCTTAAAAAAAGGACGCAGTCCAAAAATCTTCCCTCAAGCTACCGACCCATGACCTTACTTCTGTCATTTACAAATTGTTTAATAATATAGCTCATCAAAGACTTTCATGTTTTATAATGGAAATTGGCACAAAAATCCACAACAAAATGTACATAGTGTCAATAACAGTATCCTTCAATATGCAAGAAATCCTCTCGTTATGCAAAATCCAGTCCAAAAATAACAATTCCTTTTCTACTCTAAAACAAATCCTTGACTTACATATTAACATTTTCAAGCTTTAATGATGTCAAGGCCAATGAAGATTCGTGCCTGATATATCTTCCTTACTAATTAACTAGCTTTCTTTTTATATTGACACGCATATTCCAACTGCCAAATTTCCAAGTGAAAATTCACGGAAAAAATGTTACAAAGGCCGTTAATGATTTCCTTGACCAGGAGAGATAAATAAGAACAGTGCAGAATTTGATCATTTTAGAATTTAAGCACTAAATATATCGGAATGTTCAGATTCTCCTGATGGCATTGTGTGCGTCTTCAGTGCAACAAAACTCATTGTGTAAGTTGATCAATGGGTTGACCGTGAAAGAACTTGCAAACTACTAGAATGTAGCCATGTATAAACGATACTACTAGTACTGCTTTATGTGGCCCTTGTGTTCATAATGTTCTGCCGAGTTTCCTACATGTAATTTTGACTCAGAGTTTTTTTGTATCTCACATGGATAAACTCATGATGGTCCAATAATATATGCTTCTGCCGCGGAATAACATAATTGCGCCCTGATTTACTTTCTTTGCTCCTCCGTTATATTGCAGCTGTTTCGGTCATCATTTTAGTCACTATATATTACCATGTTCTATTTAGGTGCAGTTGACACTAAAGGGCCAGTCACACCTAGCCGATTTGGGTTGCCGGATCTATACCGGAGCACAAATTTGGCGAATTTCGGGGATCGGTATAAGTACGGCAGCGTAACGGTATCACATCGCTAAACAGCGGTAGTACATCGTCAGAACCTCGGCGAAAAATTTAACAACGGCAGGCGAAGGTAGAAATTTTTTAACATGCTAAACAATTTCCGCCATTTCGCTACCAGAGCGAGCAACGGGACTGCACAACGGCAGTACAACGGCAGTACTCCGGTATGGCTTCGGTAATGTCGGTAGAGCACTGGTAGCGCCCCGTAATGGAGCTGCGGCTTTTTCGCCGGAACTCCTCCGATTTTCTCACCGTTGTTAATATTTTGCTCCGGTTTAGTCCCGGCGAGGTACATCGGTAAAGTGTGACAGGCCTTTTTACCTGGCACGCTTAATCCGTGTAATCTTTGCACGGAGCGATAGAAGATGCTCATTGCTTTCTAGTGGTATATTATGTTACATGTGTATTGGTTTTTATTACGAATTGTAAAAATGAATGATTAATACTTTTTGAACGGCTCTCGTACTAGGAATGACAGAAATATAAGATTTTGGATTTCCATTTAACCAGGTAATGTCATCTGAACTTCCCTACATCCATTTCATTTTAATTCTACTCACAATAGCATATGATTTACCTGAAGATGTGGCCGGAGATTGATTTTCAACAAAACGTCTGACCTCAGGAAATTATTATTTTTTTTATTTTTTTTTTTTTGCAAACTTGATCTTTTGGATTTCCCGTTCTAATTTCCATTTAGGACAAACTCAGAAGAAAAAAACCGTGGTAACGGACGGGTTAAGTGCAAGATGCGAAGTCGGTGCACCCAGTTTCACCACATCGAGCACACACGGCATTGCGTATACATCTTTCTCTGTAATGTCCAAACAATTAAAGCACCGCAGTGGATTTGGGATAAATTGATCAACGAGGTTAAGACAACTAGGGTTTTTTCTGAGACTATAGCATTGAAAGTTAGGATAAAAGTGTTCGTTGGCTCCAGTTCCCTAGAACGAATGATTCCTTTGGAGGTGTTGAGTGTTACGTGTGGACGAACCGTCACTGGTAAAGCTACAAATAAATATTCTACTTGAAAGTAAATTGTCTGAATAACATTATTACGTTCAACAAGAATTTTTGCTTGGTGAATTGCAAAATGTGAAAGCTTTGTTACGGGTCTGGATTCGTCTGCAGAGGAGATTGTTAAACACAGTGGCCAGGTTCAATTAAATTATGTCGTCATCTGATCTAGTCTCTGCCGAATCGTGTCGAGCACGCTTCAACACAGACTGTTGTGTAGTAGGTTTTTTGTGTGCTAATGTGTTTGGTTTGTTGTCCAAGTTTCTCACCCGTCTCGGAGCCTAACAAGGGGAAATATGCTGTGGATACCCGACTAATATAATGCCAAGAAAACGTGGACACTATATCCAAGTAAAGGAATACATCAGATCCCGCATACTACCCGATGGGTGCAATTCAAGTCCCGACAAGACAAGGATCGCACCAACATTCATCTCAAAGTGGCATACTTATAACCATGTAGTATGCTACTTCATAAGATTAGCCCATATGCCATTACAGTTTTCATTTCAATTGAGAAGTACTACAAGTAGACGTATTGTATAAAAAGATGGATAATAAATGATAATGAAAAATATCAATGGTGAAGAATAATTGGATAAAGGATTATACTATATAAAATATAACAAGAAAAAATATTATGATAGTCCGATTGATCAAGACGGGCCCATCCGACCTCTCGACCTTACTTGAAATCCAGACCAAAGTGGTGTGATGCGCCGCAGAAGCAACTACTATCAGACCTCTGTGTCACTCAACCACCAGGACTCCTTCATCCAACCGTACTGTTCGCTACCCTCGGTAAACAGGTGGGTTCTTTTTTGGGGAGGATCTTACTCCTCTGCTTGGAGCAATCAGTTGCTTAATTCTAATCCCTACCGGCACTGTGTGTGGGTGGGGGGGGGGGGGGTGGGGGGGGGAAGGGGGGACTAAAGAATAATTGTACATTTGTTAAATTATATGTAAGTGTTATTGACCCCAGTACAGCTTGTCACTTCGCAGACACAGACGGCAGTCTCGGGGATTGAATAAACGATATACTTTGGCCCCAGAATGAAAGAAAGTAATCCTATGCAAAAACATGCATTTCGTATTTGCTCTTCATGAACATAACTGATGTTGTTTATTTGAATAAATCGATGATTATAGAGAAAAATGCCTTAAATAAACTTAAAATGTAAAGATTTGCCAAACCATTACGGCCGTTTTTGTTTAATAATTTCGTAAAATGTCATTTGGGTATCAGCTCAGTTAAGTTTCAACAAAAATTCTTCAATGTTCTATTACATACTATGTATTTAATATTTTAAAATTAAAGTGAAAGCTTGAAGGACCTTGGCAACACAGTTCTAAAAGTTATCTATCTCTATCTATCGACACTACAGCACCCTCTCGCGGGGGTTATGTGCAAGCACAAAGTGCACGCCAAGTGGATGTTAGTGCTAAAGGATGATAAAAGTAGGAATCAAATATGAGTGAAAGTGAAAATGAAAGATGATAGTGTTACATGGTTAAAAGTTCGATAAGAACAAGAGTAGTGAGTTTAAGGGTAAAAGTAAACCAACAATTGTACAATTTTGCTTAAGTGTATTGAAAGTGAGTCAATTACTTCTTAGTATGTGTTTTATATTTCCTCTATATAATCCTAATAGAAATGTGACAGAGCTCTGTCGGCCATCTTGTTGAACACTTGGAAACACAAAAATACGAATTTGTTATTAACAAAAGTCCATTCAAAAACAAATTTCAGACGAGGTAACGTTTAAAATGAGAAGCTGAGCGGACCAGCTTAAATGACCAATTCAAAACAACAGAAAGCATGATTCTGATAGGGTTTGACTCAAAATAAATCGCCATCCTGTTTTATACTAAAGTAAAAAGCACAAGCAACGTTAAATCAATAAGCTTTTAATTAAACTATTAAATGGTGCTACAAACTTGGCACCACACAAGATACATTGTGACAAGGTTTAATCAGGATTTAGAAGGTGGTTTAAGAAACAAGTGTTGAAAACGTGTTGGCAACCAGACGTACGACGCACAAAAACGCAATAAGAATGGGTTTATTAAGAATTCACGCGTGTAACCTAATCATACGCTTTACATTCTCATCAACCGACATTACCAAACGATCATTTACCATCATCTTCTTGAAGATAAACTGAAAGCTCTCTGAACAGAATCTTGTCATTTTATAGACAGAATTCGGACAGTGTTCCTTTAAACCATTGGTAATATTTTATATATACTTATACATAACTTTTTTTATATCAATAGTTGTACACTGATTATGACCAGTCGCGTCCAGTAATCATTATAACTGTTTTGACGAGGATGACATGAAGAAGATCTTTGATAACTAAATATGGATCCAACTAATCTGAAAATATTGACATGAAATGTTACTGGTATATTATCCAGCTATTCGTATCTGAGTGACTTATAACATGAGTATTCGGTAGACATGTGTGACATATCAGAGCAATGGCGTTATGAAAAAGAGATCCACTTCTTAGATAAATTTGATAGTTCTTACAAAAGTCATTCTGTAAGTGATAGAGATTTGTCAACCCCAAGTAGTCGATGAGTTGGTAAAGGTGGGGTCGCTATTTTGTGGCATACTAAACACCCGAGTTACATTATACCGCTGCCTGTTACCGGTAATAGAGCTATTGGCATTCAGTTGAATAAAATAGCGTGTAATGTATTTGTATAGATTTTCAAGTGTACCTGCCAAGCAAAAATCATCGTATTGTACATAGAAGTTCTGTCAGACATAATTGATTCTGCTCTGATAAAGGAGTCGTAATTATTAAAGGAGATATGAATGTTCATTCAAATTCGCATGCATTTGTCTTCATCCTTTAACTTCATTGAAAATGTATAATTTTATTTAATGCCTAAGATTTTAAACGGATGTGAATTGTTAAACCAAATTTCAAAACGCGATATGTTAACAGTAAAAAAATCCCATTGTTTTTGTGTTAAAGTAATGCAACCTGTTCAAGTGTATACCAGAACTGACGTGTGTTTAAGTTTAATTTGGTAGCAGAAAAGGTTAATTTATGAGAGAGGGTTTTTATTTCTTGGTCAGTTGTGTTGGTCAAATTGTAACCACAGAGTAACACTATTTTTATTTGCAAACTTTTCCGATACCAAACTCATCCATTAAATCAACTTGGTTTCATACCCGGCATCATGCGTATTTTAAATAAGTATTCTTTATCTTCAGTTTTAAGTGACTTTGTTTTTTCCGGACATTTTCCCATCTAAATTTAAATGGAAAAAAACTTATTCACACAAATATCGACAGAGTTGAAGAGAATAATTGGTCAAATAGAATATACCTAGATAGTACCATTACAGATTTTATTTCAGTCAAACCAATGTTGAACAATGTTTATGAGATTTGGCATCTATCAACTCTATAAATATATTATGCCGTCTTTTCAGCGACACGTTCATGAAGACTGTTCAAAGTGTAAGAGATGTGTTATTTGTAATATTCGTCTTATTTTAGAATGTAGCGTATCAGAAACTTTTAGAGAAAATCTATATCAATATATACGATAATCAGTCCTGATCCATTCAACACATTTGTAGTTCTTAATCCAACGATGTAAATTAAGTAATAGCACCGATTAATCATCGGAAAGTATCGGAATTGTCACCCGGGGGTATCCGACGATGCGATTAATTGATTAAGGCCAATTATCACAAATGATACAGAAAACCATCATTGTCTTGCAGAGGTTGTTCGCGCACTGCACCTAATTTTGTCTTAAAACAAAGCAAATGCAAAGTGCAGTGTTGCTAAGGTTCACCAATATATTAATACATTTGATCAATAATGGCATTTTGTGTGTAGAACTGATTTCCTTCTTATATATCGTTTCGACAAGATTGGTTGATCTAGTATCATGTCATGATATGTATAACTTAAAAACATTTAACACGTTTAAAGAAGAATATTTTAGCTACGGTAATGTGGTCCGTTTATTACCGCGTATTGTGTCTGCAGAGACCGGAGTCATCCCGCTGCAAACCACACTATAATAGCTTGTATAAAATTTAACACATTTTGCAAAACATATTATGTCATATAATAGTTAAATCTTTTTTTTATATTTCGAAACAAGGACACTGAGACATTTATTTGCTGTTCGCTTTGACTTGCATAAGTGCAAACATTTGAACATACTTGGCTTTTTCAAATACTAGTATTTACACCTGCGTGTGTATGTTTGCCTGTCCAGGGTGTAAGACAATCATATCACATACGCAGGCTAGCAATACGTTAATATTCACTATATACTCGAATATCGGCTCAGACAAAACTTGTAACCGATATCCCAGCATATAGTGAACATGTTTAGTTGAATTAATGTTTTTTACATTTCATTTAAGTAATGTAGATTTATAAAAACAAAGAAAAAAATTATTTTCAGCTGTTTTTAACTGAATATTTCATTTGTTCCTTATCCCGAAACGAAACCATTAAAGCATTTATTAGTTTGTTCTTTTCGACTTTGCATAATTGTTTAAAAACGTTAACTGGAAGTATAATTTAATTTTAGCACAATATTCATATTTGCTTATAAGAAATACAGCATTGTATTGTGAAAAATGTATATTCATTTTGCCTTGTATTGTATGTGTTATCATTATTTATTTATTTTTTTATATTTAATTTGTCATTTTATTTTATGTATGTACTCTCCATATAGGAGGAAATAAACAATCAAATAATAAAAACCTTGTCTAGTTCATCAATATTTGCATATCTTTTTGAATATCCATTATTAATTAAAACAGATCTTAAACTTTTATAAATATATCTACCCAAATCATACACCTTTGGCCGGGGTAGGCTATAAAAACGATTCTAACAGGATTCATATATGACTGCCAGACGATCACTTTATCAACCTGGTTCTAACACTGCTCCTACACCAGCGCCAAGAAATTTCACTGTCACACGAGCGGATGTTCATGTTGATTCCGATGCTAGTGTTAAACAAATCTTGGCAAAAATGTCCGCAGATATGCACGGCTTATTTATTCCGTTATCTGATCGCATCGATAAGTTGGAATCAGGCCTTGAGCAGCGAACATCAACAAAGGTAGCTAAAATTTAAGATAAACGCGTAAATGTCGAGCTCGGGCGCATTAAAAACGAAATTAAGTCCAGATAAGATACATTCAAAGAAACTATTCGGGAGGAAATAGTGGACGACCTGGAAGCTATGAATAGCAAAATTAATTCTCTGCAAACGAGTGATTGTTCCAGTCCAGATATTTCATTAAATATCGTTGTACGAAACATGCCAGAGAGTATTAATGGAAATTAAAAAGATAAAACGAACTCTCTGATCAGTACGGGTCTTCATGTTAACGACGTATCTGTAGCTAACACGAAACGCAAATCTTCGAGTTGCGCTAATAAACCAGGTGTCGTAATTGCCACATTGAAGTCAAGGAGCGAAAAGACCAAAGTGATGTCGGCTAAATCGAAATTGAAGAACCGTCGTCAGTTTCAGGATATCTATATCCATAGTGACCAGACCCTATAAGAACGCCGGAACTTCAAAGTTATTGTTGATGCCATGAATCGAGGCTCACGTGCGGTGCCTAGTCACGGTAACCGTTATATGAACAATCGTGACAATATGCCGCAAAATTGGGGTGTTGTGAATGCATCTGATGCCAACACATCTAACAAAAACACTATTTCAGGTTTCAGTTCCCAATCATCAGGTCAGAATTCAAGTCGGCCGAACAGGAGCAATTGGAACAATGTTAATGGCAGACGTGAGTGTCGTGGTAACGTGCGTCGTGGTGACCCTAGAGGTCGGTTTTATATAACAGCCGGGTTTTGGAACATGAGAGGCTGGAACAATGATTGCAATAGTGACAATTTTATTTTAAGGTCAGCTTGTGTTAATAACCTAAGAACTGATATAATTGGAATTGCCGAATCCTATCTTTAAGCAGACGATACACTTGAACTTGATACTTATCAGTGGTTTGGTAACAACCGTAAAGCATTACATATTCATGCCAGGACGGGCTCTGGTGGGGTAGGGTTTTTAATACATAACGATATAGCTTCATGTTTCAATATTACCGTTTTAGAAAGTTCGCATGAAGGCATCTTATGGCTTGAATTGCGCCATAAAATCGATGATATTGTTTTATTACCATGTGTGTGTTATCTTCCCCAAGAGAACTCGTCGCGTCACGTTGATGTTGCAGCTTATTTTGATAATCTTTTAACTGATCTGTATAAATATCAAAACTATGGAATACCGTTTTTATGTGGCGATTTTAATGATTTTATTGTCGGAATAGATTCTATTTGTGACAAACATATTGTGGATTTTAAATCCAATGTATATGGTGATTATTTAATTGAATTTCTCATTAATACAAATATGTGTATGCTTAATGGTAGAAAATATGTTAATAATGACTACACATCAATTTCAACAAAAGGTCTTGCTGTTGTTGATTATTGTTTAGTTAGCCATGACCATTTACCGTTGTTTAGTGACTTTTCAGTTATACGAACACTTGATGCAATTTATCATTGTGGTAATGGTAACGCCTTGGCATCAACAGGTATACCTGATCATTCTTTACTTACATGGTGTATAAATGTAGATGCTACTTCAGATAACTATGATTATGATGAATATCATAGAAATAAGTGTACTAAACTTGATATTAAATCTATACCAGATATGTTTTTGCTAGATATAGATATTATACGTAAGATTAACTCTGTAACTGTTGACCTGGAGGGAAGTTTCCTATAGATATAGGTTTTGTCGGTTGGTGTGATACAGTTGAACGGGAAATGCTTAAACGGTTTCCGTCCAGGTCTGTACATTGTGGTGTTAATAATAAGAAAAGGAGAACTAAAAAACCTTGGTGGAATAATGCATTAACAAGTTTATGGCATTATGTTTGTTCTCATGAAAAAGAGTATTTAAAGTGTAACGTACCACCAGTTAAACATAAGTTAAAATCAGACTATTGTTATGCTAGAAAAATGTTTTGATAGAGAGGTTCAGAGGTCAAAAAGATTATACTGGTATAAATTACAAGACGGTCTGTTAGATGAAGTTAATTTTGATCAACAGACTTTATGGAAGTCTATAGGTAGAGTTGGTATAAATAACGATGAGAAAACAATGATTCCAATGGAGGTTCTAATGGAGGACGGAAGCTTATCTTCGGATGTAAAAGATGTTTTAAATAGATGGGAACGAGATTACAGTAACTTCTTAAATAATAGTAACGCAACTTCAAATTATGACCAATCTCAAAATACTTGTTTAACTTCTGATATTCTTTTAGATGGAAATATATCTATTTTTGAAGTTAAAAAAGCAGTTGAACAAGCCTAAACAAGGTAATGCCATTGGTGTTGATAATATACCAGCTGAGGTTTTGAAAAATGATACTTCAATTTGTTTTTTACATGTTCTTTTTAATGTTTGCTTTGAATCTGGTTGTGTTCGATCATTGATGGGCAAAACCATTATTAATCCTATTCCTAAGTCAAGCTCCGTCGATCCAAGAGACCCTCTATCTTATAGAGGTAGTGCGTTGGCATCGTCAATGTATAAATTGTATACTGCAATATTAAACGATCGTATTACTTTATGGTAAGATAGAAAGTATAACATTGTTAATGAATAAAATGGTTTTCGGAAGAAACGTAGCACTATTGATCAGATTTCATCACTTACTAATATAATCGAAACTAGGAAAACACTTAAACAATAAACTTTTTGAGCCTTTATTGATTTTCAAAAGGCTTATGACTTTATCAATAGAAATAAACTTTGGGACCGCTTAACGTATATAGGTGTTTCAGATAAAATGTTAAAAGCAGTTGAATCTTTGTATAATTCAGTGTCATAATGTGTTAAAGTTAATAATTATTACACTAAATGGTAATGTAAACTCTGGATTAAGACAAAGCTGTCCATTGTCACAATTATTATTTGAATTATTTATTAATGATTTAGCATTGCGTATTAAGGCATTAGTTAAAGGTATTGATATTGATCAAGAAAATATTAACATATTATTGTATGCTGATGATATTGTTTTACTGTCTCAAAATGAAAGTAATTTGCAGTTTATGTTAAATGAACTTAATAATTGGTGTATTATAAATAATATGTCCATTAATGCTAATAAAAGTAATGTTGTTCATTTTAGACCATGTTGTTAACCTAGAACTAAGTTTGTGTTTAAATGTGATGTAAATGATATTAAGTTATCGGAAAAGTATGTGTATTTTTAGGGCTTACTCTTACGGAGATTTTGGAATTTAATCAAACAGCCAAAACAATCGTGCTGGATGCGGTTCGCGCTTTAGGTATTTTAATTGCAAAGTATAGTATGCCTTTCGTAAGTATGTTCTGTGATACCATATGGAGCTTCGATTTGGGGCACCAAATCATATTCTTGCATAAACGCACTTCAAAATAGAGCTATGAGGTTTTATCTAGGGCCGGGAAGTACACACCTACTGCAGCTGTGTTCGGTGATATGGCTTAGACTCCACCATTACTTAAACAGTGGAAATGCATATGTAACCACTGGAGTCGCAATGTCCATACGAATGTCACTCCACTTAATAATTGAATATTTATATGGGCACATAGTAAAGCTAATGTTAGGTGTAAGAATTGGTTCTTTGCTGTCAAATGTAACTGTGTTTATCTTGAAGTGCCACATTTCTTTGATATTAATGACACAACTATAAGTAAATCTTAAATTAATGACACTGTTTTTTAAAAAATAATGAATATCTACATTTCTGAGTGGAATTCTATAATTAATCAAATCACAGGTGTCAGCGATACTGGACGAAATAAGTTAAGAACGTACAGGCTATTTAAGTCAGAATATAACACAGAACAATATTGTAAAATGATTTTACCTCATAAACACAGGTCGGCGTTTGCAAAATTTCGTTAAGGAGAAGCAACATTACGAATTGAAACAGGACGATATGAAAATATTCCGGAAAATGAACGCTTATGTCCATAGGTAGTGAATTTATTGAATATGAGTTGCATGTTATGTTAAACTGCAATTTATGTTGATGAACGAAGAGGTTTATTACTTAAAGCCAATGAGATTACTCTTGAATTTTATAATTTTAATGATTGTGATAAAATGAAATTCCTATTTTCAAATAAAGAGATGATAAGATTTACTGCCAAAACCTAATTTTAAAGAAACGGAATTTTTACTTATATAAATAATGTTTGAATATTATTTTATTTCTAAAATTTACCGTCTATATTTTATTACAGTGTGAAAGCTCATTGCTAATCAGTTCATTACAAATCTGATTTGAAGTGATAATTGATATTTTTAAACATTTCCTAAAATGCGCATTAGTACTTCTATTACTTGTCAAATTTTAATTTTTATCTTAAGTACCTTTTAGACGCAAGTCAAGATTAGCAATGGGTTTTCAAATTTTATTGAAATATAATGTAAATTAATTGTAATGATTAATGTGATTAGAAAAATATTTTATGAATTAGAAATATTTTATGAGTTGTATAGTGTCTCTTATAATTCTTTTTAGAATTGCATATGTTATTTTATATATATGTATTATGTTCTATATTGTTCTACATATGATTAAACATGAATAAATAAATAAATAAATAAATAAATAAATAAATAAATAAATAAATAAATAAATAAATAAATAAATAAGTAAATAAATAAATAAATAAATAAACAAATAAAATGGTCGGGATAGGAAAACATCAAACACATAGGTTGGGAGAGGACAAACAAAATTTTTAATAGGGGACGGAGAAAATAAATATTTGTTCGTGATAGGAAAAATGTAATTAATATTTTGACCGGAATAGGGAAACATAATTATTTCGGATGAAATAGAAACGTATATTTTTAGGAACGGCTCTGTATTTAAAACTTTGCACATCTCTGTTAAGATAAAACAACATTCCATTTTCTTCTAATTTTCTCATTGCATATTATCTAATCCATTTGCCAATGTCAAATTATAGTTGACACAGTTTTAAGATTTTGCTATAATCCGGTATGTCGGACCCAGGGTATTTACTGCATTAGTAATATACATATTTTGGAATTAAAATGAAATCGAGCTGTTTAACCGTTAATCTAGCTATATGCTAACTATAGCTGCACTGGTTAAGAAATACAGTTAAGTTTAAATGGACTCACAACACATGTTATCGGTAATTAATATTCAGTTTTAATATAGTTGTTTTGCGTGAGAAGGCGTTTATTGCTATGTTTTCAATGGAAGCTTAGGATTACGACCAAAGTATTTAGCTTTTTTAACAAGGTAAGTAATTGATTACTTTCTGTAAAAGTCCCCTGTTAATATGGAAATAATAAATACATATCATCGGTATAAGGTCGGCCAATTGCGTTAAACATACATCCGTACAAATTGCTACTCTTTTAGCATTTGTGACAACAGAAACTATCAAACATTACATAGTCACATAATTATTACACTCCTGAATTTTGACATCAAATACATTTGTTCAAAAGTTTGGAACGTCATTGATCGCTATTACATGTTACTATTTCTAACTTTTAGATATTATAGGTTTCAATTTATAAAAGATACGGTTATTGCCTAGTAAATTATGTAAACTTAATTTGTTAGTGTTATTATGTTTTCTTACACTCATATTTGCATACAATCCCATGCCAGGCCTTATCCTGGTTAATGGATGAAAAGGCAGCCCATTTCCTGCAGTTTTGGTAATCTATGAAAAATCCTTCAATGATTTGGACAAACGTTTAAATCGATGTTAAATAGTTTCGTATTAACCATGTTCAATAGTCTAACATTATTTCAGTTTACAAACCTGTTCCGGACATCTGTTTGGCACCTTGTACGGGAGGACATCTGTATGGCACCTTGTACGTGAGGACATCTGTATGGCACCTTGTATGTGAGGACATCTGTATGGCACCTTGTATGTGAGGCATTGCTTTATAAGCTGCACGAGGTCGGGTACAGCTGCACGAGGTCGGGGACAGCTGCACGAGGTCGGGGACCGTTGCGTTTTATACAGAAAAATCTGACGAAAACAAAATGTTGAGAGGTGGAGAACAGTACAAGAGAAAAGAAAGCTTACTTTGCGACATCAGCTGGAAGAATGGACAAGAGTATTATGAGAAACAGAAATATGGCAAAGCTGTGTCGGCGTTTACTGAGGTAATACATATATCTTATAGCTTGAGATATATCTTATAACTAGACATACATCTTTTAACTAAACATTAAAACACTAACATGGAATTAAATTAATAACTACTACTACTACTACTACTACTACTACCAGCAGTACTACTACTATTACTTCTACTACAACTACTAAACACTTCTTCTATTTTATTAATATTTTTACTACTACTACTACTACAACTAATATTACTACTACTACTACTACTACTACTAATGCTACTACTACTTCTACTACTACTACTATTACTACTTTTATTTTTACTGTTACTACTACTACTACTACTACTACTACTACTACTACTGCAACTACTACTACAACTACTACTTCTTCTACCACTATAAATACTACTATTTCTACTATTACAACTACTACTTCTATCGCTACTACTATAAAATCTACTACTACTACTACTACTACTACTACTTCTACTACTACTACTCCTACTACTACTACTACTCCTACTACTACTACTACTCCTACTACTACTACTACTACTACTACTACTACTACTACTACTACTACTACTACTACTATTACTACTACTACTACTTCTACTACTGCTACTACTACTATTGCAACTAGTAGTAGTAGTAGTAAGTCGTAGTAGTAGTAGTAGTAGTAGTAGTAGTAGTAGTAGTAGTAGTAGTAGTAGTAGTAGAAGTAGTAGTAGTAGTAGTAGTAGTAGTAGTAGTAGTAGTAGTAGTGAAATAAATTGTGAATAAATATGTGGTATAAGAGTGTTTAGACTTTAAATTTTTGAACAACAATTTAATCCCTTCAGAAAACTTGAATTTTACAGAAAATGGAATATCTTAATATTAAATAAGTTTTTGTCTTGCGTTTTTCTGTTTGACGTCTAGTTGTCGCATCTACCAACGAAACATTATATATATTTTTGATATCAAGTATAGATGGGTGAAATACACATAATGAATTGTTAATTGCTCACATTTACATGTCGAGGGTTCAATCCTCACAAAAGCAACATTCATTACTGGTTCTACCTAAGAGAACAGAATCGAAACATGTCTATATTAGTTCAAAACATTCTTTGCGATCAAGCTAAAATAAATCAGTATAAACTAAATTAGACTAAAACAGATTAAGGCACACGGGTAATTTGTTAAGATAAGCCAATAAATGAAGAATATAGTAACTAAATTGTAGCACAGGTAACGTTAAGACTTAAAACTATATAACAAAGAAGGAAATCAGATGAGGTAATCTACTTAAACGATTTAGAAGCTTTATTATACTTAATATGTTTTCAACTTTAAAATAAGACTAAAGGTATATTCCACGTGACACGGGATAATGTAAAAGTATCAGATAAAAACACAACCACTCCCATGCTGTTCCTTCAATAACAATCAAATAGATATATTCACCAAACGGCTATTTAAAACTTCCATTTGGAGATTCGACCGCATCACCAGCTACCAACCTGTCAGATTTTTTTAAAAGCTGATTTATACAAGACAATTTAAAAGAATAATAGTTTATAAAAAAAACCATAAACATCATCATTCATAAATAACATGATCTCCACGTTCTTCTTTCAATACAGTGAGTAAATTCACCAGAAGACGTATCAAATTTTCGAGTTCGAGATTCGACTAAATATGCCCAGTTGAGGATTTGTGAGTTTTTATATCGTTGATTTATATTTACTGAACAAAACAATTCAATAGAATGACAGTTTTATAATAATAAAAACACCAGTCCCGTATTGTTCCTTCAACAAACTTAGGGTATTCACCGACACCGAAAAAAGACTAAATACTTCCAGTTGGAAATTTAGTCGAATCGCCAACTACCAACCAGTTGCCAGTTGTGGATTCGGATTTTTTAAATCGCTGATTTACTGTTATAAAACAAAACAATTCAATAGAAAAACAGATTACAATCAAAGCAACAGTCCTGCAATGCTTCTTCAATACAATGCATATATTCAAAAGAAGGCGATTCAAACATCTAGTTGGGTACTCCGCAGAATCGCCAACTGCCAACCAGTTGCCTGCCAGTTGGATATTCGGCAGTTCGCCAACTGCCAACCAGCTGCCTGCCAGTTTAATATTCGGCAGAATCGCCAACTGCCAACCAGCTGCTTGTCAGTTGGATATTCGGCAGAATCGCCAACTGTCAACCTGTTGCCTGCCAGTTGGATATTCGGCAGAATCGCCAACTGCCAACCAGCTGCCTGCCAGTTGGATATTCGGCAGAATCGGCAACTGCCAACCAGCTGCCTGCCAGTTTGATATTCGGCAGAATCGCCAACTATCAACCTGTTGCCTGCCAGTTGGATATTCGGCAGAATCGGTAACTGCCAACCAGCTGCCTGCCAGTTTGATATTCGGCAGAATCGCCAACTATCAACCTGTTGCCTGCCAGTTGGATATTCGGCAGAATCGCTAACTGCCAACCTGTTGCCTGCCAGTTTGATATTCGGCAGAATCGCCAACTGCCAACCAGCTGCCTGCCAGTTGGATATTCGGCAGAATCGCCAACTGCCAACCAGCTGCCTGTCAGTTGAGTATTCGGCAGAAATCGCCAACTGCCAACCAGCTGCCTGCCAGTTGGATATTCGGCAGAATCCGCAACTACCTACTTGTTGCCTGCCAATTGGATATTCGGCAGAATCGCCAACTGCCAACCTGTTTCCTGCCAGTTGGATATTCGGCAGAATCACCAACTGCCAACCAGCTGCCTGCCACTGCCAACTTGTTGCCTGCCAGTTGGATATTCGGCAGAATCGGCAACTGCCAACTTGTTGCCTGCCAGTTTGATATTCGGCAGAATCGCCAACTGCCAACCAGCTGCCTGCCAGTTAGATATTCGGCAGAATCGCCAACTGCCAACTTGTTGTCTGCCAGTTGGATATTCGGCAGAATCGCCAACTGCCAACCTGTTGCCTGCCAGTTGGATATTCGGCAGAATCGCCAACTGCCAACCAGCTACCTGCCAGTTATATATTCGGCAGAATCGCCAACTGCCAACCTGTTGCCTGCCAGTTTGATATTCGGCAGAATCGCCAACTGTCAACCTGTTGCCTGCCAGTTGGATATTCGGCAGAATCGCCAACTGCCAACCTGTTGCCTGCCAGTTTGATATTCGGCAGAATCGCCAACTGTCAACCTGTTGTCTGCCAGTTGGATATTCGGCAGAATCGGCAACTGCCAACCTGTTGCCTGCCAGTTAGATATTTGGCAGAATCGCCAACTGCCAACCAGCTGCCTGCCAGTTGGATATTCGGCAGAATCGCCAACTGCCAACCAGCTGCCTGTCAGTTGAGTATTCGGCAGAATCGTCAACTGCCAACCAGCTGCCTGCCAGTTAGATATTCGGCAGAATCGGCAACTGCCAACTTGTTGCCTGCCAATTGGATATTCGGCAGAATCGCCAACTGTCAACCTGTTGCCTGCCAGTTAGATATTCGGCAGAATCGCCAACTGTCAACCAGCTGCCTGCCAGTTAGATATTCGGCAGAATCGCCAACTGCAAACCTGTTGCCTGCCAGTTTGATATTCGGCAGAATAGCCAACTGTCAACCTGTTGCCTGCCAGTTGGATATTCGGCAGAATCGCCAACTGCTAATCTGTTGCCTGCCAGTTTGATATTCGGCAGAATCGCCAACTGCCAACCAGCTGCCTGCCAGTTAGATATTCGGCAGAATCGCCAACTGCCAACCAGCTGCCTGCCAGTTAGATATTCGGCAGAATCGCCAACTGCAAACCTGTTGCCTGCTAGTTTGATATTCGGCAGAATCGCCAACTGTCAACCTGTTGCCTGCCAGTTGGATATTCGGCAGAATCGCCAACTGCCAACCTGTTGCCTGCCAGTTTGATATTCGGCAGAATCGCCAACTGCCAACCTGTTGCCTGCCAGTTGAGTATTCGGCAGAATCGTCAACTGCCAACCAGCTGCCTGCCAGTTGGATATTCGGCAGAATCGCCAACTGCCAACCAGCTGCCTGTCAGTTGAGTATTCGGCAGAATCGTCAACTGCCAACCAGCTGCCTGCCAGTTGGATATTCGGCAGAATCGCCAACTGCCAACAAGCTGCCTGTCAGTTGAGTATTCGGCAGAATCGTCAACTGCCAACCTGTTGCCTGCCAATTGGATATTCGGCAGAATCGCCAACTGCCAACCTGTTGCCTGCCAGTTGGATATTCGGCAGAATCGCCAACTGCCAACCAGCTGCCTGCCAGTTGGATATTCGGCAGAATCGGCAACTGCCAACTTGTTGCCTGCCAGTTAGATATTCGGCAGAATAGCCAACTGCCAACCTGTTGTCTGCCAGTTAGATATTCGGCAGAATCGCCAACTGCCAACCAGCTGCCTGCCAGCTGGATATTCGGCAGAATCGCCAACTGCCAACTTGTTGCCTGCCAGTTGGATATTCGGCAGAATCGGCAACTGCCAACCAGCTGCCTGCCAGTTAGATATTCGGCAGAATCGTCAACTGCCAACTTGTTGCCTGCCAGTTGGATATTCGGCAGAATCGGCAACTGCCAACCTGTTGCCTGCCAGTTTGATATTCGGCAGAATCGCCAACTGCCAACTTGTTGCCTGCCAGTAAGATATTCGGCAGAATCGGCAACTGCCAACCTGTTGCCTGCCAGTTTAGGATTCGATCTTCTAATGAAGATACATCAGTTTTTGATTTATTTAATTTTCAAACTTATAAACACAGGTAAAATACGTAAAATAATTGTGAGACTATAATAACGAATACGAATTGCCAACTGACAACTGGTCGGTTATTCGAATATCCAACTACCAACTGCCACCTACCTACTAATTTAGTGAGTGAGTGAGTGAGTGAGTGAGTGAGTGAGTGAGTGAGTGAGTGAGTGAGTGAGTGAGTGAGTGAGTGAGTGAGTGAGTGAGTGAGTGAGTGAATAGGTAAGCAAGTAAGTAAGTAAGTACTTTTCTTTAAAGAGAGTACGTCAATCGGATATTGTCTGAGAGATAGGAAATGACTTTCATTCATCTTTTGTACAAACATTATAGGTAATCGAAAATCACGCGGCATTGCACACTCACGGACACCAACACGTGCACATACTAACAACCCCAAACTAAGATTTTGTATTCGTATAAGGAACAAATTAAAAGCATAACAAAACAAATGCAAAAATGCTAAACAAATTTACAAAATCCTAATTTAATTATGTTGGAGGTTTCTAGTTTCTTTTTATCCAAATTAAAGTGTAATCCCACCATTGATTTTTGTTCTTTATTCTGTAGTAAGTAATAAAAGTTTGAAGGCTTGTCATTCATAAAGAGAGACTCAAATGAAAGAAGTGAATCTTATATTTAACTGTTTGTCAACCTCTGCACTTCCAAAATATGATGAGAAAAGTAGTGGTCACTGGTTTACTGTTGACAAAGTGAAAGTAGACTTCCGAAATCATGTATTCATACCCCAATTTCCAAGCATAAATTCATTTTGCTCAATTAGTTTAAACTTATTTATTTTACTTCGATTGTGAAACAAGTTCTTACAACTTATACAAATCACGCTCGAAGTCTTCCTGGGTAGAACCAGTACAAAGCATATGCGGAAAAAGTGTCTTGCTCAAGAACATCACACATAGCCGTAGCGGAGGATCGAACCACGACCCTCCGATCATGGGTTCGGTGCTCTACCACTGGACCAGGCGCTCCACATCAATTCACAATTTATATATGACAACGCGCTTTCAAAATGTTCGAAATACATCAATAATACCATTCAAATAAATAAATGAGCATTACAATCAGAAAAGGCATTTTTATAGTAGAAGAAACAAGGATTATTTGTAACCGCCATTATGCGACTACCCCACGGACGCTCTTTCTTTTTCCAATGGTGGTACTATGCCTTAAAACTAAGAAAAACCCATGAAACAAACACGTGTTTCTTACATTAATAGTAGAACGATTTTCCATATAATTGCACCAGAATATAATTAAATTTAAACATCTAACGGGTAGAAAAAAGGATGAAAAATTTCTCATGACGGGTAACTAAGTTTCCCAGAACATTTCAACTATAGCTGAACGGATACAGCAACAGGCAAACATTTGACATGGTTTTAAGTTCGGATTGACCATTCCGTTCAGATGGACTGTTTTGGCGGGACGAGGGTCGTTCCCAACCGGTGTGTTTAAACAATATGGGATTAAAATGTGTAAAAGGTGAACTTTAAGGTTTGTTATTGAACGGTTCAGAAACATTTGGAGGATGCTTGTCTTTAGCGGAGATTTTTTCTGTCGGGCGATCATAGAAAGTATTTTTTTCACAATTGACAAAGATAAATTAACAATATCGATGTTATCGGTGTTGCAGCGTTAAAATACAGTTCGAACAAACAGTTTTTGAATTTGTTTCTTAAAATTTATTTAATTTACTTCGATTTTGAAACATGTAATTACTTAGATACAACAAACTCGAAGACTTCCTGGTAGAACCAGCACTATGCATATGCAAATAAAGTGTCTTACTCAAGACGCCGCACACAGCCCTGGAGGAGGATCGAACCCGCCATTGGTTTTGTTTTATCGATATACCAAATATCGATATTCTTAAACATGTCCTAAAAATGTGCATTAGTGCTTCTATTGCTTGTCAAATTCTGATTATTTTGTTTTAAGTAATTTTAGACGGAAGTCAAGATTAGCATTGGATTTTCAGCTTTTAGTTAAAGACATGTAAATAAATTGTCATAAGTACATGTGATAAGAAGAACTATTTTGTGAGTTCTGTATTGTCTCTTTTAAAGTCTTTGTAGAATAGCATATGATAGATATAACATAAAGGACAGGTACATGTAAAACACGCCGAGAACTATCAGGATCAAGATTTTGTCACGATAATAAGATGAAAATAATATATATATAATATTTTATTGTCCTATTTAAAAATGACAACACATGATATGTACAGGATCTCCCGGTTCCTCTTTATTAGCCTACTAATATTTTTATATTGTCACACGGTCCAAATAGTGGCACTGTTGTCCATATTGTCGTAGTCTTGCTTCCATTACAACCACATTATAGACCAACCTGATTATTTGTCCGTCCTAGCACTAAGTAGCATGGATAATAGCCAAGTTTTATGAGTCTAACTCACGTATTGTTCAAGTTATCACAGGATCCAAATACTGGCACTATTTTTCACATTTTTGACCAAACTTTGTTATGACCGGAAAATTAACGCGCATAATATTCTCATACACCGATATCACAATGGCAATGAATATATTTAAATACGTTTTAAATTATCACAGAACCCAATGATTGCTAGCGGACATTGGAATAACGAACTGACGAATACAGTTTTCGCCATTTTGAAGAAATATCACTTACAAATATTTAACTCGCCATCTAATACATTCAGCACATATAGTACTTTGATTGTTAAGTAATAGAAAAACGCAAATTGATAAACTACAACATAAAGTCATATTTATTTTAAATCCTTCATAGAATAAGTTGTATTAGTTTTACATCGGGTTTATTGAGATTTAAAACATGTTATTTTTCAGGCCCTTCGTCATGTGCCCGATGACGTGAAGTCACTGGTATGGCGGTCAAGGAGTTATTCCAAACTGCGACGCATACGAAGAGCAACCGACGACGTGAATATGGCACTAACCATAAGCGCTTATGATAAAGAGGTAACTAAACAAATAACAATATACAAACACACAGTCGTTCTTCGACACACACCTATAACCCCACTCGAAACAAATAGATTTTCGTTTTTGGAAACAAGCGTATTTCTGTTATTGGAATTACATACTTATACATCTGTTATAATGTTTATTTATTATATTTTATTTCTAAAGTAGTATCATAACTAGGTTATATTATCCTCCGTACGGAACTTGAGTATGTAATCTATATATTTGTTTACATTCAATGTCCAATATTTCGACCAAATGGGTCTTTATCAAGGATGGAACACAATTAGAAATAACATCTTGTCGATTAAGATAATCCTGACATAAATGAAAATTATGAGTTATTTATATACCGGATGTCACATGGCTACGTAACAGAAGCTACAATGAAAGCTGAGATGATTATAGATATAAATATTTTGGTAATAAATGCACATACAAAGTATGGCAACACCATGATGCATGAACGGTATAACAGCAATAATACAGAAATCGTCATAACGATACACACATATAGGCCATGAAATGTACACATGCCAAGGAAAACACAAACAAGAGAAAATAGCTGTTAAAAATGAACATTACTGATTTATTTGCACTTTCATTTTACTATCAATTTCCGAAGTGAGAATTATTTATAATGTTTATCAACGGATTTGTAAGATATATATGCATGTTTACATGTGTATTCATATTAACTGTTTTTGTATATATAATTATGTACATATTTATATGTACACATATAAACAAGTAAATTCCATCCCCACCAGTGCCATTGCTCCAATGTTTAAAGAACGACGGCAATAAAGACTAAAACCTTTCCTTTTTGTTATTAAATAGAATTATGTATGAATATTTGAAATTATAAATTTAATATCGTTTGATGTTAAAATACAATATTACTTACCCAAAATATCTAACATTATACTTAATAACATATGTCTGGCGATGACTGTATACATGGATCAAATAATTATCGTTGTTTCAAATGCATAAATAATCTATATAGATCTACAAAAAACGATATGATCACTGATCCAGGTGTTCTTTTTTAAAAACCTATCTATTACAATGTATTTTTTATATAAACCGATATAAACATTATATTGTTTTTTCTGTAATATGGTAATTTTGAAGAAAAAAAAGTTAAAAAAAAGAAAATAGAAAATGGCTTTTCTCTTATTAGAGAAAATGGCTTTTCTCTTATTTCCATTGTGGTACTTTATTACTGATGGCATGCCATAGAAGTCATGTAATTGTAATCATTATTGATGGCATGCCATAGAAGTCATGTAATTGTAATCATTAATAAGTTACATAGTTTATCACAGCTGATTAGTTAATTGCCTTTATGTATACGTGTACTACTATATATCACAGACAATTTCAATATTATTTCATATTTCATATTATGTCATTGTCGTCTCATTAATATTACCTACTTTATCAATATGCTATATAACACGACTAACTTTAATGCCACTTTACAATAATCATAATAAAAAGCCCACAAAATACTTGATCACAGTGAGTGCTAGATTATATACTGCCAATTCAGTCATACTATACTTTATATCAGTGAGTGCTAGATTTCATTATATACTGCCAATTCAGTCATACTACACTTTATCACAGTGAGTGCTAGATTATATACTGCCAATTCAGTCATACTATACTGTATATCAGTGAGTGCTAGGTTCCATTACATACTGCCAATTCAGTCATACTACACTTTATCACAGTGAGTGCTAGATTATATACTGCCAATTCAGTCATACTACATTTTATCACAGTGAGTGCTAGATTATATACTGCCAATTCAGTCATACTACACTTTATCACAGTGAGTGCTAGATTATATACTGCCAATTCAGTCATACTTTACTTTATCACAGTGAGTGCTAGATTATATACTGCCAATTCAGTCATATTACACTTTATCACAGTGAGTGCTAGATTATATACTGCCAACTCAGTCATACTTTACTTTATCACAGTGAGTGCTAGATTATATACTGCCAATTCAGTCATACTACACTTTATCACAGTGAGTGCTAAATTATATACTGCCAATTCAGTCATACTTTACTTTATCACAGTGAGTGCTTGATTATATACTGCCAATTCAGTCATACTACACTTTATCACAGTGAGTGCTAGATTATATACTGCCAATTCAGTCATACTACACTTTATCACAGTGAGTGCTAGATTATATACTGCCAATTCAGTCATATTACACTTTATCACAGTGAGTGCTAGATTATATACTGCCAATTCAGTCATACTATACTTTATCACAGTGAGTGCTAGATTATATACTGCCAATTCAGTCATACTACACTTTATCACAGTGAGTGCTAGATTATATACTGCCAATTCAGTCATACTACACTTTATCACAGTGAGTGCTAGATTATATACTGCCAATTCAGTAATACTTTACTTTATCATAGTGAGTGCTAGATTATATACTGCCAATTCAGTCATACTACACTTTATCACAGTGAGTGCTAGATTATATACTGCCAATTCAGTCATACTACACTTTATCACAGTGAGTGCTAGATTATATACTGCCAATTCATGCATACTATACTTAAATTAATAAATTACAGAAAGTAATAAAAATACCGGTTCATCATAAAAACTATTGGAAATGGTTCAAAATAAAAAAATTGCTTGGGAAATTGAATAAAAACCTCTGAGATCAATAAGATATTAAATGGATAGTTAGATGGCCAGCATGTGATTCCTGTCAGCATTTTTGAAATTACTTTGCCTATCAATATTTTTAATATTCTGAGGAAGATTGTTCCTTAGAACAACACCTCCATATAAAATTAATCTTTTCCCGAAACTGTTTACTTTTGGTTAAGCAAACCGTCCATTATCTATGAAAGTAAAACAAAAAGGTGAATTATGGAGAAAATGAACACTCATGTTAGAACGGGTACAGCGGGCATGCTAGGAGCTAAATGGCATAAAGTGTTCACCTACATGTAAGAACGGGTATAGCGGGCATGCACAGAGTTACATGGCATAAAGTGTTCACCTAAATAATCGTAAAAAGTACAGCGGGCATGCACAGAGCTAAATGGCATAAAGTGTCCACCTAGATGTTAGAACGGGTACAGCAGGCATGCACAGAGTTACATGGCATAAAGTGTTCACCAAGATAATCGTAAAAAGTACAGCGGGCATGCACAGAGTTACATGGCATAAAGTGTTCACCAAGATAATCGTAAAAAGTACTCAACGTAATGTTTTAAACATGACAAATAGTTATCTGATCAACTCTTTTTGGGACTGATAACCAGTTTAAAAACAGAAACTGTTCCGGTCCAATGTGAGACACGTTATCCAAGTTGAGAACAAAACGTATGAGTTAATTTTGCGTAGTTTGAAGTCTAAACTTCAGATTTTGAAAGAATATGTATAATCAAAGTGACACTGAATAAGAGATGGTACCTGGCAAATAGTTTCCTTGTATGCTTAGTCAATTACTGGATTTTTCGGTATGGAACATTTTAACGTAGCATTTGCCTTTTTTATAACTGTCCTAGCTATTTCGTCACAAGATAGATGCTGGTCCAGTGTGACACCAAGATATTTAACTGATTTGGCAGTCTGAATAAAAGTCCCATTACATGTAATACTCAAATTGGACTGAGATCATAACCTGGGTTTAATTCCGAAAATAATTGATTCTGTCTTCCCAAGTACGGAATCAACAATATATAAAAGAAGTTTGTTTTTTAAAAAAGGCACACATATCGTTGACATAAATAAAAAAAAATAATAGGGGACCCAGTATAGACCCTTGAGGGACCCCATATGAGACACATGAGACCTTTATTAGGAAATGTGAAAGTGAAACATCTGAAGTGCATGATGTTAAATATAGAATAGTACTCTATGTAGTTCGAATTAGATGTATATACTACTACTATTACTGTTACTATTACTATTACTTTCACTATTAATATTCCTATAACTATTACTATTATTACTATTACTATTACTGTCACTATTAATATTCCTATAACTATTACTATTATAACTATTACTATTACTGTCACTATTAATATTCCTATAACTATTACTATTACTAGTATTACTATTACTATAACTATAACTATAACTTTTTCTGTAACTATTATTATTATTATTACTATTACTATTACTATTACTATCACTATTGATATTACTGTTATTATAACTATAACTATTACTACTACTATAACTACTACTTTAACTACTACTATTACTACTATTATATCTATTACTATTATAATTACTATTACTGTTATTTATACTATAACTATTACTACTACTATAATTACTATTATGACTATTACTATAACTATTACTATTACTGCTACTAGTATTATTAATACTATTACTATTACTGTTACTATAACTATTATGATTACTATTACTATGACTATTACTTTTACTATAACTGTTACTTTTTCTATGACTATTACTATTACTATAACAATTTATATTACTATTACTATAACTAATTCTATTGCTATAATTATTACTATTACTTTAACTATTATTATTATCATTACTATAACTATACTTATTGTTATTACTATTACTATTGATATTAATATATTATTACTTACTAACTGTTACTATTACTATAACTATAATTATTACTATAACTGTTACTATTACTACTACTATTACTATTACTTTACTATTACTATTATTTTTACTTTAACTATTACTATTACCATAACTATAATTATTACAATGATTATGAATATGACTATTACTATTATTATTACTATTACTATAATTATTACAACGACTTTGAGTACGACTACGACTACGACTACGACTACGACTATTACTATTACTATTACTATTACTATAACTATTACTTTTACTATTACTATTACTATTACTATTACTATTACTATAATTATGACTATGACTATGACTAGAACTATGACTATGACTATGACTATACTTATTACTATTACTATTACTATAATTATTACAACGACTTTGACTACGACTACGACAACGACTATTACTATTACTATTACTATCACTATCACTATAACTATAACTATTACTATTACTATTACTATTACTATTACTATTACTATTACTTTTACTTTAACTATTACTATTACTATTACTATAATTATGACTATGACTATGACTAGAACTAAGACTATGACTATGACTATTATTATTACTAATTATTATTACAATTACTATTACTATTACTATTACTAGCCTGTGGAACAGTCTACCATTGAGCATAAAGATGTCCGAATCTGTAGAAAGTTTTAAAAAGAATCTGAAAACATTTTATTTCCGAGATTTCTATGCATTGTTTTAAGGCACAACAGTCTGGTTTATTTTAATCTTTATTCGAAATTTCTGCAATGATTTTATGTAATTTGAACATTTTTTTATACGTTGTTATTATTCAGATTTATACGTATGTTTTTATGTTTTATACGTTAATGTACAACGCCATTGAATATGAACTTGTATAGAAACAGGCGTTTTATCAAATAAAGCAGTTTCAGTTTCAGTTTTAATACTAACTATTACTATTACTACCAGTCCCTTCATCTACATCTGTATTGTGGAAACATGTTGTTGAATAAGTTGAATAAAAAATGAAACGCATCATCCTCGCGCCAAGATCATTCTAACCACAGGAGACATATGTGTGTTTGATTTTGTTTCAGGCTTTACTACAGAAGGGAGATGTATTAGATCAAGCAGGGAATCATGAAATGGCGCTAGTGTACTACCACCGGGGCTCCAAACAATATCCCAAGACGCAGGAGTTCAAAGATAGAGTGAGCCGTACCGATAAACGAACCGCTCGAACAGGTGAACGTTACTTCTCAGTCAACAACAGCAACAACAACAACAATAATAATAATAATAATAATAATAATAATAATAATAATAATAATAATAATAATAATAATAATTATAATGGTGATATTGAACAACAGTTCTTTAATGTAACATACACACAACATTATATACGTGTAAATCCATATGGCCTACTAAACAACACCTTATATTGGAACGGTACTTATTTTGTTGTAGGGACTAAATAGGAATTCAACTATTGTTGAAGTTGATGAAGTATTCGTCATTTTTAATTTTTAATATCAATGAATTCTCTCTACGCCCTTTTAATATATCTTTTAGATATTTTTAAAGTGCGAATTATAAATGGCAACGTTTGTAGTTCTCAAATAGTCCTGCATACTAATGCATGTAGTATCGATGTCTCGTAAACGGCAGTTTGGTGAAGTATTAAATATCGAAGAGCATGGCGGTACATGCGACCGAGTACACTAGCTAAAACCATAATCACATTATGACCTAAGAATACAAAATTAAGACGAAAATTAGAATACGTAACCTACTTAAAAGAATTAACGAAATGTTTAACTCGATCAAACTGATACAGAATATTTATAAACACAATGTACAAGGCAAAGAATTAGTCTTTGGGCACTCACCCAAATACGGAATAAACTGTACCATGTTTAATATTCTGACAACATTTGAAAAATAAAGAAATTCATACTGTTATTCTACGATTACTTCTAAAAATGAGTGAAGAAGATGATAAACGTGATAAAGGAATATAAGTCCAGATACTCATACCTACACAAGGAAATGGAATATAAACACCATACCTACACAAGGATATGGACTATTAACACCATACCTACACAAGGAAATGGAATATAAAGTACATACCTAGACAAGTAAATGGAATATAAACATCATACCTACACAAGGAAATGGACTATTAACACCATACCTACACAAGGAAATGGAATATAAACACCATACCTACACAAGGAAATGGAATATAAACACCATACCTACACAAGGAAATGGAATATAAACACCCTTCCTACAAAAGGAAATTGAATATAAAGTCCAGACACCCATACCTACACAAGGAAATTGAATATAAGTCAAGACACCCATACCTACATAAGGAATGGAATATAAGTCCAGACACCCATACCTACACAAGGAAATGGAATATAAAGTCCAGACACCCATACCTACACGAAGAAATGAATATAAGTCCAGACACTCATACCTACACAAGGAATGGAATATAAGTCCAGACACCCATATCTACACAAGGAAATGGAATATAAACTCCAGACACCCATACCTATACAAGGAAATGGAATATAAGTCAAGACACCCATACCTAAACAAGAAATGGAATATAAACTCCAGACACCCATACCTACACAAGAAATGGAATATAAAGTCCAGACACCCATACCTACACAAGAAATGGAATATAAAGTCCAGACACCCATACCTACACAAGGAAATGGAATATAAACACCATACCTACACAAGGAAATGGAATATAAGTCAAGACACCCATACCTATACAAGGAAATGGAATATAAAGTCCAGACACCCATACCGATACAAGGAAATGGAATATAAGTCAAAACACCCATACCTACACAAGGAATGGAATATAAGTCCAGACACACATACCTACACAAGGAAATGGAATATAAAGTCCAGACACCCATACTTACACAAGGTAATGGAATATAAACACCATACCTACACAAGAAAATGGAATATAAGTCAAGACACCCATACCTACACAAGGAAATGGAATATAAAGTCCAGACACCCAAATCTACACAAGGAAATTGAATATAAGTCAAGACACCCATACCTACACAAAGAATGGAATATAAGTCCAGACACCCATACCTACACAAGGAAATGGAATATAAAGTCCAGACACCCATACCTACACAAGGAATTGAATATAAGTCCAGACACCCATACCTACACAAGGAATGGAATATAAGTCCAGACACCAATACCTACAAAAGGAAATGGAATATAAAGTCCAGACACCCATACCTACACAAGGAATTGAATATAAGTCAAGACAACCATACCTACACAAGGAATGGAATATAAGTCCAGACACACATACCTACACAAGGAATGCAATATAAGTCCAGACACCAATACCTACAAAAGGAAATGGACTATAAGTCAAGACAACCATACCTACACAAGGAATGGAATATAAGTCCAGACACACATACCTACACAAGGAAATGGAATATAAACACCACACCATACCTACACAAGGAAATGGAATATAAACACCATACCTACACAAGGAAATGGAATATAAACACAATACCTACACAAGGAAATTGAATATAAGTCAAGACACCACTTCCTAAATAAGGAATGGAATATAAGTCCAGACACCCATACCTACACAAGGAAATGGAATATAAGTCAAGACACATATACCTACACAAAGAAATGGAATATAAATCCAGACACCCATACCTACACAAGGAAATGGAATATAAGTCCAGACACCCATACCTACACAAGGAATGGAATATAAAGTCAAGACACTCATACCTACACAGGGAAATGGAATATAAGTCCAGACACCCGTACCTACACAAGGAATGGAATATAAAGTCAAGACACCCATACCTACACAGGGAAATGGAATATAAGTCCAGACACCCGTACCTACACAAGGAAATGGCCGTATTAACCTTGCTTGTGTACAATACATAACAAAGCTACAAGGGTGTCACTTCGTTCAATATGTAGTCGAAATAGCATTTAGATATTTGGTGGAGAATGTCAAACTATTTAACCGATGCTTCTGGAGAGAAACTTTGAGTGTGACTTGTTGTCAGCAAGGAATTGTTTCATAACTGGTGCAAAATAAAACTTTTAAACTAATTAGTTATGCAGGCGATAACATTCATTGCAATTTATACAATTTTAATATGCTTATCACACAAGAGTCATGTTGGACATGTCCGATTCCCCCGGCAAAGCAAATTCTTGTACTGTCCACTTCTTGTTAAAGATCTCTATCATTGTACGTAGTTTCAACGCATTCACTCCAGACATTTCAAGGTATGCTCCAAACAAAAGAAATAATAAAAGACAGGAGAAAGAGTTATGATTCCTGCACACTGCACTTCCTCTTAATGTCCTCCATAATTGTGTGAAATTTCAACTAAATCCCTTGAACATTTTTGAGTTATGTTTTGGAGAAGCATTATAAAATATAATAAAGGGAGATTATACAAAAATGGGCAAGATAGAGATATAATTCTTGAATAATACACTTTGTCGCAATGTCCTCTATCATTGTGTGAAATATGAACCAAATCCTTTTTTATAGTTCTTGAGTAATCTTCTTCTAAGTATAAACATACAGGCATAATTTTACAGGTATAAACTTACAGTTATAAACTTACAAGTATAAACTTACAAGTACAAACTTACAGGTATAAACTTACAGGTATAAACTTACAAGTATAAACATACAGGCATAAACTTACAGGAATAAACTTATAGGTATAAACTTACAGGTATAAACATACAGGCATAAACATACAGGCATAAACTTACAGGTATAAACTTACAAGTATAAACGTTCAGGTATAAACTTACAAGTATAAACTTACAGGTCCTTTATGTCAGCGTTACACTATTGATGAATAATGTCAAATTTAGTTGTATAAGCATATAATGTTCAGCATATAATGGATTAAAACAGATTCAATTGCAGAGAACACAGCAAACACCGTCATACACCACATCATTAAATTGTTACCATAGTCACTCATCCATAGACGACAACTTATTTTGCCCACGCCATTACGGGTGAATCACTGTTATCATTTGATGGCATCGCCAACAATACCGTAATAACGATGATACTACCGCCAACAATACCGTAATAACGATGATACTACCGCCAACAATACCGAAAAGACGATGATACGACCGCCAACAATACCGTAATGACGATGATACTACCGCCAACAATACCGTAATGACGATGATACTTATGTCGGTATAAATTTGTTAATTTAGCATTAAGAACAATATTTTTCTCCAAATCCATAAAGGAATGTGAAGCCAATGCATTCAAATATTATCAGGGAGTTTTAATTACTAGGTTCATAAAGAAGCAACCATTTTAAGATTTTTGTAATAATGTACTGCACGTGTCGTAATAAATATGATACATTGGCACGCTTATGTGTGAGGAACAAGCTACCGTGCATAAAGCTGTACATTCATATTGCAAGAAGCAGTACTGAAACATTAAATAAGATGCATGTGCGTCACACTTTGACATTATTTAAAATACATTTGTTTAAAAAGCAATTGATTTATCCCAATGAATGATATCTAATTGAGAAAAAATAAACTGTTTATTCACCAGTACATGTGCTTTCAGTTTGTATAATGGTCGCATAGGACGTTTCTATGTTTAATATACAAATCAAATGTGTTAAGCTGTTCCCATATAGCATTTTATTAAATAACTGAAAAAAGATGCTACACGTAGAAGCAATGGGTGCTCCCCGGTCTTGCTTAATCAAATAGTTAACCTCTCTTTAAAACTGTTGGAAATACACACTAGGCGAGCAAACAAACCGAAAATAAGGTACAAAAGGGGAGATAATTCTTACACAATTGAAGAAAGAGTTCTGGCACACTGTCCTCTATCCACGTTCCAAGTGTTGTTGGATTAGTTGCCACACTTTAATATGACGATATACTCTGGATAAGAAAATGTAACTTAAAGTAAAGAGATACTTGTGGAATAATGATAGAGTAATGAATTTTTCCGCACATTTACCTCGGTGCATATTCCAAGTTACAAAAATAACCAACAAAAACGTACAAAAGAGGATATAATTATATCTGACTCAAAAAAGAGATATATTTCTTTACCACTGTACTTCGGCACATTGCAATCTATCTATGTTCTAAGTTACGTTGAATTGCCTTCAGTATTTTTAAAGATTTTAAACATTGAGGGGGCTCCAGATTTGATATTCCGTTGTTTTGGTTGGTACTTATCCACTTTTACAAATTAAAGCCTGTTAATGATACATGTCTGAAACCATTTCATAGTTATATTGGAAATATGACAATTTAACGTCTGTCAGCGATATATGACTAAAACCATTTCATAGTTTTATCGGAAAAATTATAGTTTAATGTCTGTCAGTCAGATATATATGTCTGAAACCATTTCATAGTTATATTGGAAAAATTACAATTTAACGTCTGTCAACGACATATGACTGAAACCATTTCATATTTATATTGAAAAAATACAAATTTTACTTTTCAGTAGGATTCAGCGTATCAAACAAAAATACACATACACACAAAAATACACACAAAAATACACACGAAAATACACAAACACACAAAAATTCATACAAAAAAACACACCAAAATACACACCAAAAAATACACACGAAAATACGTCATATTTTCACGAGTAGATTTTAAAAATGATCATTGAATTCATTTTTCTCAAAGACAATTGGGAATCTCATTTCCCTTGCCATTCTGGTACAAAGAAGGCGGCTTAAACACGAAACTTTATTTAAATAATTATGATGGTCTGACAATCTATTCAAGTACAACTACATGTACTTTACTTGCTCACTAACTTTAGCGTATTCATTAAAGGTATGCTTATTAACAGAACTTGATATGTTTAGATAAAAGACACTAGAATATAATACAATATTACTTTGATAGCAAATGCTATAATTTAACAGCTTATACATTATCAGTGCTCTAATTGTTCTAAAAGTAGTTTTAGCCTTTCTAGTTTAACGAATTCGTGTCAATACAATATTTTATGCGTCATATTACCTAATGCTATTCGTCAATGTGTTTTGTATACGTATGTTTTACCTTGTAAGTGTTATTTGTATACATATGTTTAATCTTGTAAGTGTTAGTTGTACACGTATGTTTTACCTTGTAAGTGTTATTTGTATACGAATGTTTTAACTTGTAAGTGTTATTTGTATACGTATGTTTAAATTTGTAAGTGTTATTTGTATACGTATGTTTAACCTACGTATGTTTAACCTTGTAAGTGTTATTTGTATACGTATGTTTAACCTTGTAAGTGTTATTTGTATACGTATGTTTAACCTTGTAAGTGTTATTTGTATACGTATGTTTTACCTTGTAAGTGTTATTTGTATACGTATGTTTAACCTTGTAAGTGTTATTTGTATACGTATGTTTTACCTTGTACGTGTTATTTGTATACGTATGTTTTACCTTGTAAGTGTTATTTGTATACATATGTTTAATCTTGTAAGTGTTATTTGTATACGTATGTTTTACCTTGTAAGTGTTATTTGTATACGCATGTTTTACCTTGTAAGTGTTATTTGTATACGTTTAACCTTGTAAGTGTTATTTGTATACATATGTTTTACCTTGTAAGTGTTATTTGTATACGTATGTTTAACCTTGTAAGTGTTATTTGTATACGTATGTTTAACCTTGTAAGTGTTATTTGTACACGTATGTTTAATCTTGTAAGTGTTAGTTGTACACGTATGTTTTACCTTGTAAGTGTTATTTGTATACGTATGTTTAACCTTGTAAGTGTTATTTGTATACATATTTTTTACCTTGTAAGTGTTATTTGTATACATATGTTTTACCTTGTAAGTGTTATTTGTATACATATGTTTTACCTTGTAAGTGTTATTTGTTTTCTACATCCAGGGAGACGAATGAAAATGACAGCTGCCGGAGACATAACATACTTTACACAATCTCACAAATCCGTAAGTACAATAGTGTAACTGTAAATAGTCCTACGACAAATTGTACCAGGATGAAGGACCAACGTTCTTAGTCCGAAACAACGCAATCAGAATAATATGATATAATAGGAAACTTCTAAAATAGACATTTGATAAAGTAAGCATAAAACTTCATCTTCTGTAATAGATAAAAGTTAAATTTAAACGATTATAGATGCTGATATCCTGACCCATATTCATAGTTTATAAGAATTATGTAACAATGAGTCTGGTCATTATAAGCGATGATGTCGGAGTGTAAATATTGGCTCTAAAGTAACGGTCAGGGTCCAGTTGTACAAAGTAACGGTCAGCGTCCAGTTGTACAAAGTAACGGTCAGGGGTCAGCTGTACAAAGTAACGGCCAGGATCCAGTTGTACAAAGTAACGGTCAGCGTCCAGTTGTACAAAGTAACGGCCAGGGTCCAGTTGTACAAAGTAACGGCTAGGGTCCAGTTGTACAAAGTAACGGTCAGCGTCCAGTTGTACAAAGTAACGGCCAGGGGTCAGCTGTACAAAGTAACGGCCAGGGTCCAGTTGTACAAAGTAATGGCCAGGGTCCAGTTGTACAAAGTAACGGCCAGGGTCCAGTTGTACAAAGTAACGGCTAGGGTCCAGTTGTACAAAGTAACGGCCAGGGTCCAGTTGTACAAAGTAACGGCCAGGGATCAGCTGTACAAATTAACGGCCAGGGTCCAGTTGTACAAAGTAACGGCCATGGTCCAGATGTACAAAGTAACGGCCAGGGTCCAGTTGTACAAAGTAATGGCCAGGATCCAGATGTACAAAGTAACGGCCAGGGTCCAGTTGTACAAAGTAATGGCCAGGATCCAGTTGTACAAAGTAACGGCCAGGGTCCAGTTGTACAAAGTAACGGCCAGGGGTCAGCTGTACAAAGTAACGGCCAGGGTCCAGCTGTACAAAGTAATGGCCAGGATCCAGTTGTACAAAGTAACGGCCAGGGTCCAGTTGTACAAAGTAACGGCCAGGGTCCAGTTGTACAACGCTTGGTTAGCTTAAACCTGGCTTAAGTGAAATATTCACGTTACGATATTTTGAGATTTACAGCATTTTAGTTTATTATTATATTGAAAATTATAAAACTATGCCATTTTATTTGTAAAAATGCATTGAAGTTGCCATAAAATCATTAAGAATAGAACATATTAAAGTTTCCACATAACAGTTGGTTAAGCTAACAGAGCTTTGAACGAATGAGCCTAGGTGATGTCAACATTGTGCTATTACCTAGTTGGGAACAATAAAAATAGTCTTAAAAACTATTAATTGGAACTACAATCTAGGCATTGAGCTTGTCATTTTATCGTCAAATGCTTAATATTGGATTACTTTTATTTGTATACGTTTTGCTGACTAAATTTAAGCAATCGTAGTAAAGGTAGCATGGCATCTGTGTCATAGGTAGGCACCGGTAGGAGAAATACCCTGAAAACGTGTAAATGTAATTGGTCTTCTCTAATGAATCCGCGTCATATTGTTTCTAGACTGTTTCTGCCTTATATGTTTTGTATATAAATTCAAAGGATAATTATTCCATATCAGTTTTTATCAATTTTAACATTTCGTTTAAATAGATTATATCTTTTAATTTCCGTCTGTAATATGTAGTTTTATATATAAGCGTGAGTATGCATGGTGCTAGTGTACACGTGTTCTGCACATGTTTGTGTTACTTTATATTTTCTTAAATACGTTTTATCTTGACAGATAAATATGAATCTTAAACTCGTTGATGAATGTGACAATCGTTGTCTGGTTATGTTTTTTAAAATGTATTCAAAATATATTCTGTATACGATACTTACCGTATGTATGAGCTTTAACACATTTTACAATATTGCATTACTTCATGATTATGTGAACTGATTAAATAAAGGTTGTGTGTTCGATTCCAAGCTCGACCAATTGCCTAAAAGACAACTCCCAGTACTGGTTCAACCCAGGAAGTGGACTCGGGAGCGGTTTATATATTTATATACGATTTGAATTTTCTTCGCAATCAAGCTAAAATGAAATAGATCTAGTATAAACTGCAGATTTCAGAGAGATCCCGCTATGTCATACTAACTATTACGAATTAGAGCTACAAAATATTTCGAGTGTATTGAACCAAGATATCCTTTTCAGAAACTGAATTGGGAACCTGTCCACATGGCCATCAAAACCGACATAAATCTTACCAACTTCCCACACAACAGCCAGTAACACATTAACAAGTGTGTGGTCTTTATCGCAGTTTTCATATAGCTTCTCATGAGATCCATTGATTTCTATAAAAGCGAGATCACTGATGTTGGTCATTAGAAGAGTTTTTAATGCCGAGCGTGTTGAACTTTGAAGTGTCAGATACATTCTCTGAGATTTCTACTACATTAATAGCACATTGTCGCTTTAGACGTCAATATCTCTTTGACAAATCAACACCAATGACTGACCTCCAATTTCGTTTATTCAAGATATATATATATACTAAGATCTTCATCAACAACAGTTTATTTTCAACATCGCCTGTATTCATTACTGCTATATTCAGTTTCTTTGTCGTTGGCAATTAAAGAATCAATCAGTATACTAACTAGTAGTCCTATGCGATTATTAAAAGCAAAATTTATAACTGAGGAAAGCAATACATCGTACCTGACGTGGTATTTATTATTTTTAACTTCGCGGTTCGTATTGTCCGTAAATTGTTTAATTCCGTGTTCCACAATGCCCCGCTCCATGTATTATAATGCCCAAAAGCGACTGCCCCTTTGTAACGTATGTGTTCAAAAATTCATTCCATCTCAGAGCTTGTAATTTGTACACCGTTTATACATTAAATATACAAATGTATAAATGTTTAGATTTTATTTTGAAATATTGAGGGTAATCACGCAGTCATGAGCATTTTTTTGTCATAAAATCAAATGTGAATGTTTCATCGATTGAGTTCAAAATTTCGCAAAAGTGTTCCGCAGTATGTGTTCTTAGGGATCGTATTAGTGAGACCTTTATCTTTAAAAGTTTTTTAAAAGAATGATTAGCAAATGTTTGATGTCACCGATGTTGACTCTGCTGTCTGTCACTGTATCTTTCATGGGTTAAGCACAAGGAGGGTGTAATAAACGCGTGTGTGGGCTGTATAATGAAAATCCGTACCCTGTGAAATACGCGGAAATCCTAATCCGGTATGTAAGGATGCAAATTCAAGTTCTGAATATTGATACATTCAGTGTAACTTACAGGTAGACTTTGCTCATATGCCGGGCCTTTGGTAAAAGTATATTCATCTTTGCCATTTAGCATATAATCACATTCAGAAGGCTCCCTATAAAGATGTAGATCATTGTGAATGTATTCAATAACAATGCATTTACTCGTGTTAGTCATTGATAATATTTCATTAACACAGCCTCCCCCGAAGAACTTCTCATGGAAACAGAGACCGAAAGACAAAGTCAGTACATCGTCAGTACCAAGTGCCAGTTTCCGGACTAGACTAGTACATCCACTAGTCAATTTTCACCGAGCACCGTCTGTAAACATATCTGAGTCACGTGCGACTTCACTTAATAGCTTAATGGCTGGTTCCCTGGAAGCATTGTCACTAGAGGGTAAACTAATTGAAGAAACGACGGAAAAAGATATTTTAGGGAAAATGTATGAAGATAAAGAATATTTGGAATTCTTGCTTGGAAGTGAATGTAAGCATTACAGTTTAGTTTAAACTTATAAAATAGTAAAATTGTTACATAACAAGTATAAGACACTGATATTATATTGCAAGTAGTATAACTAAATATTGAAATTTTGTGTATGTATTTTGAAATTATAATAGATAACGAAAAGGAAAAATAAAGATATCTTTAAACATTAACTTCCATCAATTTAATGAACTCTAAATATACTAGAAAACTATACTAGAGCAATACATGACCTTGCTGACTCTCTTGTTATCTGTGTAATCGTATTGAAAAACATATTTTAGCAGTGAAAACCACTAAGACACCCCTTGGAAAGGGCCTGGTAATGGATGCTGCTGAAAACGGTTTATCATTTTTACAAGAGAGGACACAGTTCTGGGACAAACTTGGACCATTGCCTCCTCCTCATCCGAGTAAAACGACAAATAAACGTTACAGTAACAAAAGTCGGCTGTCTAATTGCACTAGTACCGAGTCCATTAACTCGACTGGCACATTTCAGTCAAGTAAGTACTAACTGTGAATGAAATATAAGCAAATCAATTAAGATATGAGTTCTGTCCTGTTCTTTATGGACAAAACGTGTACCCAATACACAATACGTCTTTCCTGCGCTACAAGCAATTATTTAGTTAGCATGTAGTTACAACATTCATATATTTTACATGGGGCCTTCAATAAGTAATGCAATCGTCCCGTAAATAATGAACCATAAACATGTAAATCGTGAAATATCACAGTCAGGTAGATTTATTAGTTGAACATCCGATGACACCAACAAACTATGCTTGCAATTACCAGATGATTTTTCATCGAAATGTTGGCCACATACAGTCGTATTCACTGCAATCAATTATATTGAAAAAGGGCTGCACCGCCAACAGAAATGTGATACTTCATGGCTTAAAAGTGTACACAAAATGGACTACGATGACATAATCTGGAAGTTGTTAAAAGACTGACAAGGATTTCTGTCAAAGGAGATTACTTTGAAGATATAAACGAAATATTATCAAGATATTATTTGTTGTTTGCATTTTATTACAACTTTAACATTACTTATTGAACGCTCCTCGTACGTAATAGTTACATTTATTGTATAATTAACAATGCTGTTTTACATAGACTGAACACTTTGTCATCTAACGCAAATTGTCAATCCGAAGAAAACAGCTAGGACTAGATCTAACATTTGTTTTTGTTGCATTGTATTATTAAAATAGGCGTGGAACCGTTGTGAATGTCATTTAGCTCGTATAGTGTTAAACTGACCATCAAAATGTCGATGCTTCTTTGTTTACGCGAGAACCGTAAAAGTAGTCCGGCTCCAGGGTTTTATCGAAAAATAAAAGTCTTAAAAAAAATGACATTGTCCAAAGAAAATGCTTTAAATACAGATATGATAATGAGATTGATATTATAAGGCCAAACATGAATATCGAACGTCAAACATTGGATGTAGAACGTCAACATTGAATTTATAAGGCCATACTTGAATATTGAACGTCAAACATTGGATGTAGAACGTCAAACATTGGATGTAAAACGTCAAACATTGAATTTATAACGCAATACTTGAATATCGAACGTCAAACATTGAATGTAGAACGTCAAACATTGAATTTATAACGCTATATTTGAATATCGAACGTCAAACATTGGATGTAGAATGTCAAACATTGAATTTATAACGCCATACTTGAATATCGAAAGTCAAGCATTGGAAGTAGAACGTCCATTGGATGTACAACGTCAAACATTGAATGTAGAACGTCAAACATTGGATGTAGAACGTCAAACATTGAATGTGGAATGTCAAGAATTGAATTTATAACGCCATACTTGAATATTGAACATCAAACATTGAATGTAGAACGTCAAACAATGAATTATAACGCCATACTTGAATATTGAACGTTAAACATTGGATGTAGAACGTCAAACATTGAATGTAGAACGTCAGACAATAAATTTATAATGCCATACTTGAATATCGAACGTCAAACAATGGATGTAGAACGTCAAACATTGAATTTATAACGCTATATTTGAATATCGAACGTCAAACATTGGATGTAGAATGTCAAACATTGAATTTATATCGCCTTACTTGAATATCGAAAGTCAAGCATTGGATGTAAAACGTCCATTGGATGTACAACGTCAAACATTGAATGTAGAACGTCAAACATTGGATGTAGAACATCAAATATTGAATGTAGAACGTCAAACATTGAGTTTATAATGCCAAACTTGAATATCGAACGTCGAACTTTGGATATAGAACGTCAAACATTGAATGTAGAACGTCAAACATTGAATTTATAACGCCATACGTTAACATCAAACGTCAAACATTGGATGTTGAATGTCAGACATTGAATTTATAAAGCCATACTTGAATATCGAACGTCAAACATAGGATGTTGAACGTCAAACATTGAATTTATAACGCCATACTTGAATATTGAACGTCAAACATTGGATGTATAACGTCAAACATTGAATTTATAACGCCATACATGAACATCGAACATCAAACATTGGATGTTGAACGTCAGACATTGAATTTAGAACGTCAAACATTAAATTTATAACGCCATACGTGAACATCGAACGTCAAACATTGGATGTTGAACGTCAGACATTGAATTTATAACGCAATACTTGAATATTGAACGTCAAACATTGGATGTATAACGTCAAACACTGAATTTATAACACAATACTTGAATATCGAACATCGAACATTGGATATAGAACGTCAAACATTGAATGTACAACGTCAAACATTGAATTTACAACGCCATACATGAACATTGAACGTCAAACATTGGATGTTGAACGTCAGACATTGAATTTATAACGCCATACTTGAATATTGAACGTCAAACATTGGATGTACAACGTCAAACATTGAATTTACAACGCCATACATGAACATTGAACGTCAAACATTGGATGTTGAACGTCAGACATTGAATTTATAACGCCATACTTGAATATTGAACGTCAAACATTGGATGTACAACGTCAAACATTGAATGTAGAACGTCAAACATTGGATGTAGAACGTCAAACATTGAATGTGGAATGTCAAGAATTGAATTTATAACGCCATACTTGAATATTGAACGTCAAACATTGGATGTAGAACGTCAAACATTGAATTATAACGCCATACTTGAATATTGAACGTCAAACATTGGATGTAGAACGTCAAACATTGAATGTAGAACGTCAGACATTAAATTTATAACGCCATACTTGAATATTGAACGTCAAACATTGGATGAAGAACGTCAAACATTGAATTTATAATGCTATATTTGAATATCAAACGTCAAACATTGGATGTAGGATGTCAAACACAGAATTTATAACGGCATACTTGAATATCAAACGTCAATCATTGGATGTAGAACGTCCATTGGATGTACAACGTCAAACATTGAATGTAGAACGTCAAACATTGGATGTAGAACATCAAACATTGAATGTAGAGCGTCAAACATTGAATTTATAACGCCAAACTTGAATATCGAACGTCGAACATTGGATATAGAACGTCAAACATTGAATGTAGAATGTCAAACATTGAATTTATAACGCCATACGTGAACATCGAACGTCAAACATTGGATGTTGAACGTCAGACATTGAATTTATAACACAATACTTGAATATTGAACATCAAACATTGGATGTGGAACGTCAAACATTGAATTTATAACGCAATACTTGAATATCGAACGTCAAACATTGGATGTAGAACGTCAAACATTGAATTTATAACGCCATATTTGAATATCGAAGGGCAAACATTGGATGTAGAACGTCAAACATTGGATGTAGAACGTCAAACATTGAATGTAGAATGTCAAAAATTGAATTTATAAGGCCATACTTGAATATTGAACATCAAACATTGGATGTAGAACGTCAAACATTGAATTATTACGCCATATTTGAATTTTGAACGTCAAACATTGAATTCATAACGCCATATTTGAATATCGAAGGGCAAACATTGGATGTAGAACGTCAAACATTGTATGTAGAACATCAAACATTGAATTTATAACGCCATTCTTGAATATATAACGTCAAACATTGGATGTACAACGTCAAACATTGGATGTAGAGCGTCAAACATTGACTTTATAACGTCATACTTGAATATCGAACGTCAAACCTTGAACATCTCTCAAGTGGTTAAAATGAAATGACGCGGACACGAAACATTTGATTTCTCAGTACCACATGCAAAGCGTTAAAACTTTATTACATCGAAATGTCCTAAAATCTGCGAGTGTCAAAATATAATCATTACTACAGCATGCTGACATAAATATACTAAAATGTGCGGCATAACAATTATTGAACACATTTATATAGAAATAATATCAAATATATGTCACAAAATAAAATTCAATAGATTCATCATTCTTCCTTATTGTAAATATCTCAATATCTTTTATATCAACAATAAGAACATATATATATATATATATATATAAATATATATGATAGCTGAGCTGTGCTGTTACACTTTATTACTCAGTTTTATAATGCTCAAATAAGTGTGTTATATATAATTTTTACATATATTATGTAAGTCATATATTATGTTAGTGGTCCTGGAAATGGAATTCTCTTCCATAATTTGCTCTGGCTATTTACTCACTGAAAAGAAATACAAGAAAACAAGATACATGAACGAAATAATGTAGTGCAATGATTAACATGTTTATGTTAATGATGCATGCACTTTTCATGTATAATTATCAAACATATTTCCAATGTTTCTTTAGATTCTTCGATGCGAAGTTTTGGAACAAATGCGTCATATAAGAGTAAAAGGTCATCTTACAGATCAAGGTATGCATTTGTAAAAAGAAAAGAAAAACCTATTCCACCTAATCCCGAAAAGGTTAAATTTGACTTTGCGACTTATCAGCGTCATGATGATGGGCGTGAAATGACAGAAATTCCAGAAGAAAACGTTGATAAAAACAAAGTTTCTGAAGCAGAAAAAGAGCGAGAGAAAAACAAAGCCATTGTCAGAGGAGAGGAAGTAACGGCATTTGTTCAGAAAGAAGTCACAGAAATTGATCGCTGTGAGTTATATAAAGTATATTACCATGATACTTAATGTTTTTGTTTAAGGAAATATACAAAACAAACTTGTTTATATACACAAGGGCAATGATAAAAGTATCTGTATGGTTACATGCTCTCGTAATAAAACTAGATACAAAATAGTTTGTAATTGATGGTTTGGATTGAACCTTTGGCTATGTGGTAGAGTACGAGCGAATATTTCTTTGATGTTTTCCCCATTGATCCAACACAAGTTTTGCATTCGCAAGAAATTTTCTTATATTCTCCTCCTTTTCTAAATCGCTATACTTGCTTTCCCAAATGTATTTCCAAGTTGCCGAATTATTTGTTTGAATACTTTAAATCATCTTGCAATTTAAAGTAAAACAAAAATTATGTACTGTCTTTGTTTGTTTTATATTTTAGGAAAAGGAAAACTCATTTTCATATTTTTTCTTACTTAAGTGTACAAAGGTACATTGAAACTTTTTCGTGTTGTTGTTTTTTGCTATTGCAGTTAATAAGTTCTAATGAGGTTTCCAATTCTTCTTTTTCATACATGAATATACAATGTTTGTGTGTTTTTGTTTATAGTTTATCGAACATTCCTGTTTAACTTTTTTACACAGTGGTGGATACGACATATCTTTATTAGGGAAAATTGTTACTTGTGTTGGTAGATCATGTGACCCAACCCTTTTGCCTATGTACGAGGGTTGGACCATAATTAAAGTAGTATACCAGTGTTGCAACCTATTGCGTGTATTTTACCAATAGGGAAAATGGTCCAAATTTAACCAATTACCTAAATTTAACAAAGAAATGTTTTTTAAAAAGTTAAGTTTACAACAGGTTTCATCCGCGAATAATGACAACCAAATAATGATATTAAAACTGAAAAGATTTTGATGTTAAAACCTTAATGAACATATATATTTGTAGATTATGGTAAAGGTCAATTAGATGTTTGTAAAAAGAGAGCAGATGCATGCATAGATGTTCTAGGAAGATACACAGACGAGGAAGTACCAACGAAAAACATTTTGCTATCTACATTATACAGTTGTCTTGGAAACTGTGATATGCAGACTAGGAACTTTGCCAGTGCTTTGGAAAATCATGGACATGACCTTATGATTGGTGAACAAATGTGAGTATTCATTTTCACATTTATACATTCAATATTTTGAGTGAATCTGGTGTTACAACGACGTTGAAGGAGCTGTAAAAATCCTTAAAACTTACTTATTAATTAATCAATAAATACGTTATTTTATATTATTTGGTTAGACAGTATTGAGGCTTACGACCGAGTGCCAAAGAGGAGCAATTTTGAACTTAGAGTTGCAAAACTCTCTGAAACTTGTGAACAGTGCATCGGGTCGAAGTCTGTTTGGTGGCATTGGTTATTTTAACAGGTTTGGAAGCAAACTTGATGAGACACGACTAGTTTTATTAAATTAAAACATAATTCTGGGCAAGATTTTGATACTTAAATCTGAGACTTTAGTGTAGCCCAGGGGGTTGAATTGAGAGAGGTATATTTAGTTAAAACCAAGCAATAGCCTGAGAACGCTGCAATACTGGTTTAATTAAACAAAACACAGATAAGTATATGTTCGAAACATTAGTTCGGAACCTTTGTCATTTGGTTTCATATCTTATTAGCTAAGTGTACATGATTCTTCATTTGAAACACAAATCATTTGTCCAAGTGTAATCCAATCGTAAAGCACAATAGCTTGCGAAAAAAAAACACCATGCATATCAAATCAAACGGCAAGTAGCCCAAGAAATTCTTATATTTTGCATTTATAAGTATTTGGGTACAAAATCCGCTCGCTGCACATTATACAAGTTTCAACAAAGAGCATTATGATATATATAAATAGACGAAGTAGATGAACAGTCTTAAACTAAATTAGTTAAGTATTAAGTTAAACGATTTTCCAAGTGTCCTATTTAAGAAATAATTGTTTCGTTGATAAATAGTATTTCTTTTTGTCTGTTTTGCTAGCCTTATTGGACACAGTGTTGATAATGTTTGCTAGCCTTATCTGGACACAGTGTTGATAATGTTTGCTAGCCTTATCTGGATACAGTGTTGATAATGTTTTGCTAGCCTTATCTGGACACACTATTGATTTCGTTTGCTGGCCTTATCTGGACACAGCGTACCCAGGATTGTTGCGAAAAGGAAAAACGTACACCTCTCTTATGTAAAGTTTTTGGTTTTTCTATAAATGTTAACCCCCTCCCCCTCCCTTTTTTGAGGCATAATCTATAACTGGTACAGCCTAACAGTCAAATAGCTTAGTGTATGATAAAAACGTTACTTCAACTTGTTGTATTCATTTGAAACTAGACAAGAATATGCTGTCCAGTCACTTTCCTTGAAGACATTTGCCGTTTCTGTGAAATCTGAAAACATATTTAAAACAATATCTCAATAATGCGGATTGTTACTTGTGGATTATAAATAAAGTTAAGCAGTTATCAATTTACGGTTTGTTCATGTACCATACAACTAACGTAATTACGTATTAAATCATTGAGTGTTTACGGATTAATGAATGATATGTAAAACAGAACAACAGTTAAAATGCATATAAGTAATGGAACGGGTCTTCAAACAAAACAAGTTAAGGAGGAATATACCTTTTAAATTATTTTCGAAATCAGTGGAATATTTGGTATGTAATGAAACTAGAAGTAATTTCAAATTTGAATATGCTTTTTTTTCTGCGGTAAATATAACACTTCTTTACCTATGACGTCGTAAACATGGCCATGTTTGGTCTTTTCGACGTCCCGATTTATAGCAGCAAAATCGCGTATTTGTCGACCTCAGTCAAGTTATACCGAATGTACAGAATTGAAACACATATCACCACGTACACATTCAACGGATATATGAATTTACATATGCAATAATTACGACGAACGCCAAATTCTGAAAATATTAGCGAAAAACGGAAATTATTATTTCTTCGATTTTTTCGAAAAAAATGCTTCAAATCAAAATTACCAAAAAACAAACCGAGCGATTTTGGAATAATTTTTATTTGATTTCTAACAATATGCTTCACAGTGATTGTGAGATTTTTATAACAATTGACAAACTAGATTTTTTTTTATTTTTAATTATTTAACCCCACCCTACGTCAAAAAAGACGTCAACATATTGCATAATTCTACGCGTTTTCCATAAGATTTTTGGCAGTTGATTAAGGTTAAAATATTTTCTAAATCAGTGGTTCAATTAGTATATTATGAAACTAGAAGTAATTTCCAATGTGAATATGTATTTTTAGCAGCGGTCAATAGAAAATATATTTATATGTGACGTCGTAAACATGGCCATGTTCAGCCTTTTTGACGTCCCAATGTATAGCAGCAAAATCGCGTATTTTTTCGACCTCAGTTGAGTTATTCCTAATACACAGAATAGAAACATATATCATCATGTACACATTTGACGGATGTATGGATTTACAGATGCAAAAATTATGACGAACGCCACATTTTGAAAATACTAGCGTAAAACGGAAACTATTTTTTCTCTCGATTTTTTCGTAAAAACGGCTTCAAATCAAAATAACCAAAAATCAAACCAAGCGAATTTTGCATAATTTTTATATGTTTTCATACTTTATATTGTACAATAATTGTGAGATTTTTAGAAAAATTTACAAACTAGATTTTTTATGATATTCAATTATTTAACCCTACCCTACGTCAAAAAAACGCTTTAAAGCAAACGTCAACGTCGGTATAGCGCATGAGGTATACGTTTTGTGATAATTAAACAAGTTTGTTCTTACCATTATATTAGTATTTTGTGCACACTAGTTATATATACTTCTGCTGTTTAGTGGCAACTAATTTGTCTATATAATTTATGATAGCGTGTCTGTTTGGTGCACGTACAAAACTGTCATTTTTTTTCACTTACAGGGAACTGGATTCCAAAACAATATTCTCATTTCTGACTAGCTCCATGACTGCTAGTGAAATATGAACATCGCGGTTGTCAATTATTAGAACAACAGGTCTTGCCTTTCTAAAATTCGGAGCAAACTGTTACACATGCATAAAATGGGCTTGAAACAATACCGTCTATGATGAGCAGCGAAAAGCCACGATCCAGGTATATTGTCATTGAACGTACGTAGCAGCATGGGGCTTGGTTGAAGGGTGGCTTTTCACTGCTATAGTGGGTATTGTTTCAAGCTCATTTTATGAATGTGTACTGAACAGTTTGCTCCAAACTTTAGAAAGGCCAGACCTGTTGTTCTAATAATTGACAACCGTTATGTCCACATTTCACTAGCAGTCGTGGAGCTAGTCAGAAATGAGAATATTGTTTTGGAATCCAGTTCTCTGTAAGTGAAAAAAAAATGACGGTTTTGTACGTGCACCAAACAGACACGCTATCATAAATGCTATAGACAAATTAGTTGCCACTAAACAGCAGAAGTATATATAACTTGTGTGCACAAAATACTAATATAATGGTAAGAACAAACTTGTTTAATTATCACAAAACGTATACCTCATGCGCTATACTGACGTTGACGTTTGCTTTAAAGCGTTTTTTTTGACGTAGGGTAGGGTTAAATAATTGAATATCATAAAAAATCTAGTTTATAAATTTTTCTAAAAATCTCACAATTATTGTACGATATAAAGTATGAAAACATATAAAAATTATGCAAAATTCGCTTGGTTTGATTTTTGGTAATTTTGATTTGAAGCCGTTTTTACGAAAAAATCGAGAGAAAAAATAGTTTCCGTTTTTCGCTAGTATTTTCAAAATGTGGCGTTCGTCATAATTTTTGCATCTGTAAATCCATACATTCGTCAAATGTGTACATGGTGATATATGTTTCTATTCTGTGTATAAGGAATAACTCAACTGAGGTCGAAAAAATACGCGATTTTGCTGCTATACATTGGGACGTCAAAAAGGCTGAACATGGCCATGTTTACGACGTCACATATAAATATATTTTCTATTGACCGCTGCTAAAAATACATATTCACATTGGAAATTACTTCTAATTTCATAATATACTAATTGAACCACTGATTTAGAAAATATTTTAACCTTAATCAACTGCCAAAAATCTTATGGAAAACGCGTAGAATTATGCAATATGTTGACGTCTTTTTTGACGTAGGGTGGGGTTAAATAATTAAAAATAAAAAAAAATCTAGTTTGTCAATTGTTATAAAAATCTCACAATCACTGTGAAGCATATTATTAGAAATCAAATAAAAAATATTCCAAAATCGCTCGGTTTGTTTTTTGGTAATTTTGATTTGAAGCATTTTTTTCGAAAAAAATCGAAAAAATAATAATTTCCGTTTTTCGCTAATATTTTCAAAATTTGGCTTTCGTCGTAATTATTGCATATGTAAATTCATATATCCGTTGAATGTGTACGTGGTGATATGTGTTTCAATTCTGTACATTCGGTATAACTTGACTGAGGTCGACAAATACGCGATTTTGCTGCTATAAATCGGGACGTCGAAAAGACCAAACATGGCCATGTTTACGACGTCAAAGGTAAAAAAGTGTTATATTTACCGCAGAAAAAAAAGCATATTCAAATTGGAAATTACTTCTAGTTTCATTACATACCAAATATTCCACTGATTTCGAAAATAATTTAAAAGGTATATTCCTCCTTAAGCATAAAAACAGGTGTATTATAATTTTGACCCTTAACCCTTCTGTAAGTTTCATGTAATGAAGTTAATTTATATTATATATATATATATAATTTATATTATATATATATATATATATATATATATATATATATATATATAAAATATAAATTAACTTAGTCATATCTTGCGCGTATGTATTAAGAAAACTAGTGAAAAATATCTTATATGTTCTGTCGTCTTGTCTGCTGATTATCTGCCATGTTTTACTCAACCCATCATTTTCACAGCCCTAGAACAAATAAAATCTTAATACGTTCGCCAATGTCCAATTGCTTTTATTCCATTCCACAGTGACAGTCCAACAATTCAGTCGAGGGCTCTGGGTAATCTTGGCCGAGTACACGTACTTATGGGAAAGTACAACCGAGCACTGGACTTGTAAGTTTACAGCATCAATACAATTGCGTACTTTGTCATGAAAACGTACATTTAAAAGAATGTACTAAGTCCAGAACAATTACGTTAAGTAATTAGCAATAACTATATGTCTGAAGACGAAATTCGTTATGATTTATTAACACGTTATTCATTTTATCAAAAAGAGGTATGTCTTAGAAGGCAGAAATAGAGAAGATGATTGATTTGTAATATTCTCAAAAGGAGTTTATTTTTAAAAAGCTATGTAATACTAGTATATGATTATAAATATAGTTAGCTATGAACATAATTTAAGTTTGAATGTTAACAGTTGTTTGGATATGTAATATGAGGATATATTTTAATGAAAAATCGTAATAATAAACTTCGATGGTTGCCGAGTGACTAATGAATTGGCTACAATAGATAGCATATTTTTTATGTAGTAATCAGCCATTAACAATTATATTTTTTATGGTTTCTCGTATTTACCCGATTATACAGTTATGATTTTTAAGCTACTAGTTTTATCAATGCCATTTAAATATTCTTTGAATATGCATGAAGACAATTATGGTGGCATAGTTCTGCCACCAGTTATCCACTTACCTAACGCGATAAGTTCCTAGTTAACCACAATTTTTTTGCGAAAAATATCTAGTTATCTAGTTAACTAACACGATACGTTTCTATTCGAGATGAATACCTTAACTAGAATAAATGTATGTTAGTGCCCATTACTGCCACCACTTATCTAGTTAACTATCGCGAAAAAAATCTTGTTATCTAGATAACTAACGCGATAAGTTTCCAGTTAAGATAAATATCTTAACGCGAAAAGTTGCCTATTTACTGCTCTGCAACTGCCATCACAAATCTACTAAGCTAACTGAATAACTAGATAATGTTCGTGTTACCAGTTATTTAATATTCGGAATACTTGGTTTTTACTCATTAAATCGCTAAACAGTCTCTAATCTGAGTGGTTACGATTGGTTTGTTAAGTAAAGGGCATGGATAAGGGAAGTTCAAATATAGTACATGTTTATACATGTGTTGTCTAGTATATCTTCTAATTTTGTTAGCCAAAGTAGCTTGGTTTACATTGCCATAAGTCGGGATATAGTTTATATAAATATTTATTGTTAAACATTTTTAATCAAAAGTACTATTAGAAAGTCTGCTAACGACTAAACAATAAACTATATATTGTTTAACAATAAATATACTATAAACTATGGTAGAAATGTGTTTATTGACAAGGATGCCGTCGCTGTGTATGTGCAACTAGACGTTATACTGATGTTTTCAACTAAGTATTCTCTAATTCTACTACGGAGTAGTCTTGACAATAATAATATTCGTTCATTAAACGTATTTAAAGGGCAATAGCTCTGCTAACAGCTTATGAACATAAACAACCCGACAACACGCTTAATTCGACTTCATACAGATATTTCTTACCAAGAAAATCTGAAGAGTACGTAAGTTGGAGTAGTCCGGACAAGAAAAGCCTAACATACGAACTTGCGTTCTCACGAATATTTCATTGTGAGGCGTTTCTTTTGTTTAAAAAAGCTACATGCTGTAAAAAAAGAAAGAAACAAAAATAACAGAATAAAACAAGTTCTATAGTTTTTTAAGATCCACAACAGATCTAGACACTAACTTTTTAAATGGATAACCAGAAGACTACCAAGGTAGTCCTGATTGCACCGAAAATAATAGTGTAACATTACCAAAAGAAATAGAAAAATCGGCACCGAAAACGTTCTGTATAAATCCTCAAATATTGTTACATCTGTACGTGTATCTTACAATGAACTTATAAAGAAAGCGTTTTATTCAAATTTTAAAATTATTATTATTTATGTAGATTCGTGTTTTAATGTACTTGTTTTATCAGCCAGGTACATTTATACACGTTAATTCGTTTAGCAAAATCTATATGCTTATCGTACCTGTGATGACCACTTTATTAACTTATCTGTTCTTGTTGGAAAGCCATCAGCTTTACAATTAATCCATGCGGCTATTATCAATTCAAAACTCCTTACTAGGGGAGTGTTGCTAAGATAAAAAATACCCACCAAAAAGTATTGTTTTTATTGGTTACTATAGGCCACATGTGCTAGTAACATGGTAAAGTTCATTTAACACCTTTTGATTATGAAATATGGGTTAACGGATTAGGAGTTAGTATCAGCGTACCTTAGTTGCATTCTTTAGTTTTCGGATTTCAACATTCACAATGTAGTTCTTAAGCAATGCAGCGGTTTCGGCCAATAGGCGCGACGCGTGGATTCTGCGAACGTGCTTTATGCTTAATCAGGACTTCTAACTAACATTTTTATCATTTTAACTTCAAACAGGAACAATAACAACTTCAGACAAATATGTTAAATAGCAGTGACTAGGCAACTCTGTACTATATTACTATACTGTATATCTGCGAACATGCGATGTACAAGTGTTTTTCCTGTTACACTTATATGATTCTATGAAAGTGTATATACTGTTATTTACTAAACGGATGTTTATGTTATATTATTACGTTTATTGAATATACAAATTGAAATACAACCGCTGAACTTCACACCAAGTGTTAATCTTCAGTCACTACCGCCTTCAACCGTTACCGGTAGGACAAAACATTTCATAGATGTTGCAAAATCCACAAGAAATAAAGCAAAACAATTAAAAGCTATATCCCAAAACAACAGATACCGGGTAATGGAAATGTAAACAAAGCTAAAAAACATTAGAAAATATACTTAACAACACATAAACTACATGGTCTCAGCATTAAAATAAAAGTTAACATCCTTAGTTATATTTAAACTTCCCTCAACCATCTTCGCTGCTTTACAACCGATCGTAACCACTCGGCTCTTTCTGGGAATGCTTTGTGATTTACTGAGTAAAAACCGAAGTATTCCGAATAGTAAATAACTGGTAACACGAACATTATCTAGTTATCCAGTTAGCTAAGTAGATATGTGGTGGCAGTTGCAGAGCAGTAAATAAGTTCTTTTAGCGTTAAGATATTTATCGTAACTGGAAACTTATTGCGTTAGTTAACTAGATAACTAGATAGTTTTCGCAATAGTTAACCCTTTACTTCCCCGCACCAATCACAGAAGGCCTTTGAAAACAGTGCAGGAAGAGTTCAGATTGTTCGTAACGAGCAATCTGAACACTTCCTGCACTGTTTTCCACTCTGTCAGTTAATATAAACTTAATTTATCCATTGCTGATATGTGGTATTTTAATGCTTTCAATATTAGAGGTGTCCAAAGGTGTTTATATGAAGTAAAGGGTCAACTAGATAAGTGGTGGCAGTAAGTGGAATTAACAGTGATTTATTTTAATTATGTTATTTATCGTAGTTAGAAACTTATCGTGTTAGTTAACTAGATAACTAGATAATGTTCGCGAAAATTAAGTGGTTTACTAGAAACTTATTGCGTTAGTTAAGTGGATAACTGGTGGCAAAACTATGCCACCATAGACAATACCTGCTTTAGAACATTGTTTAATAATAAGTAATATTCTCGCTCAGTATGCAGTTGTACAGCTTCCTTGTCTATGTACATAGTTTACTATGCTTATACAGGTACAATAGAAAAGCACCGTTGTGTACGACACCTCGTGAAACAGCTTGGTTGTTCCACGAGATCGGCAACTGTTTCCTCATGATCAGAATCTACGAATACGCTCTCGAGTCTGGTGTGAAAGCATTGCAATCTGCAAATAAGGCTAACGATAGACGACTACAACTTCAGACATGTGTATTGGTAGCAGTTTCCGAAGGTAAAACAAGCATAGTGTTGTTAACTATTAGGCTTTGATATCTATATGCGTGGCATTTTCAATAAAATTTCACTTAACAACATATACGAAAGTTGTATATTTAAGTGTTGCAAATTTATATGAAAATACAGATACACCATATGTATGCCAAACCATAATTTATTTTTCTATTATGAACATCTCTCGTAAATTTTTAAAGATATTTTAATTTGCACATTGATGGTCATCTATGAAGGAAGTGTGAAATGTATTTAGTTCTTCTGGTTTTATATTTTCAATAGAAACTATACAAGGAAATATCCACTTGAAGTTTATATATTTTACAGAGAGAGAGAGAGAGAGAGAGAGAGAGAGAGAGAGAGAGAGAGAGGGGTGAAAAGAGAGAGAGAGAGGGGTGAAACTGGGATGTAAGAATACCATTATTAAATCATGAAGGTTTAAATCCATGAAAATGACTTATGACAACGTCCATGATAATGACTTATGACAACGTCCATGATAATGAATTATGACTATTATGAACAACGTCCATGATAATGACTTATGACAACGTCCATGATAATGAATTATGACTATTATGAACAACGTCCATGATAATGACTTATGACAACGTCCATGATAATGAATTATGACATCGTCCATGATAATGACTTATGACAACGTTGATCTATTGTTGATCGATCCAAACATGAACGTGTGTTCTTTTAAAAATTGTTAACTCTTTTTCAGTAAACCTGATGAGATATAAAGAAGCATATCAGCATTTCGACAGTGCCCTTCAGCATGCGAAAATACTAGGTTTGTACATTTCTATATCCATATTTAACCATATCGATATATTCAGTATTTACATATTAAATAGAATATATTGCATAATGGGTTTTCTTGAATATATAGACAAAACAAAACCAAGTGTAATTCATAAAAAGCATTAAATAATTAATATATATCTTCACCTAAGCCATTATAACATGGTATATACTTGGTCGTCTTTAATACATGAATGTGAACGATATTTAATCCGAACATCTTTATACATTACTGTAACCTTTATATTAGCTAACTCCTACGTCAATTTAAATAACCTTTGTATCCAAACAAACACAGCAAAACGTGTAGGCAAATCAATTATATTTGTGAAATAAATTGGTTCTTTCTTGTTATTTGACAATGAAAACTAATATGGACAGTAAATCCATACATTATTTTTTTTTTGGGAGACATTATCTTTGTTACTTCAGATGATAAAAATGCCCAAGATGCCATGACAAAAGCACTTGTAGACGTCAACAAGAAAATGGTGCAGCAGATGAAGAAGCACAAGACCTCTAAAGATATGACTAGAGATTTAATGTCCCCTGTCCCATATAACGTGACGTCAGCAATTACACCAGTTTCTCGGACGACGCCACTGTCTGCGAGAACAAACGTTACTGCGGAAGGATAAATAACACACAGAAACAATGATACTGTTTAACCAAATACCTTGACAAAGTCAGAAACTTCTGTGTAAGACTGCATATGATGAATGCGTGCCTCTCTACAACTCACCTTGATCATTACATTTTGCCTATTGCAATTTTGGTTTTAATTTGAATAATATTTTGACAGTTATTTCGTATTTGCATATTTTAACTTTGTTGGAATTGAATAAACCAGGTATACAATATTGTAAAATATAGATAGACACAATAATAGCATGCTGTTAGATACAACAACTCCAAACAATGACGCGTTATACGCCCGTCATGTTTACATGCCATTAATCTAGTGACATTGCTATCAAGGAGCTTTATAAAGGCACATTAATTCTTGTCGAATCACAAACAGTGAGTTTGAAAAGTCGAGTATCGGGTAGAGTGCCTGCTTGTCGAATCACAAACAGTGGGTTTGAAAAGTCGAGTATCGGGTAGAGTGCCTGCTCATATTCTGGTTTTCATTCCATTTGTTTCCCAAAAGAGTACATACATAATAATTCAAATAAAAACTTTTCATTGTTTAATGTTTTGTAACAAAATGTGTGTTGTTGTATACGTTTTTTACTTTGGAACTTATGTCCAATATTATTTTTGCTTCAGATATGTACATATAATAAAGAATATTAATTGAATAAAACAGTAAAAGTTGGCGTGCTCAGTTAAGTTTGATATGTATTTTCTATACTGTGTGGATACTTTACAAATTTACGTTTAATCTATATGTGCACTTCAGTTTATTATACTAAAGTCAGTATACATTGCTGCCTGGTTTACTTACAAAATTACAATTTTGACTGTTTTACATGAATCAATGTCAATTTCTGACCATTTTTTTTTCATTAATCAATATCTTTTTCCAAATATGTTATATGAATCAATATTCATTTCAAACTGTTTTGCATGAATCAATATTCATTGTTGCCTAATTTGCTTCAATCAATATTAATTTCTGACTGTTTTTGCATGAATCAATATTCATTGCTAACTAATTTGCTTCAATCAATATTCATTTGTGACTGTTTTACATGAATGAATACTCATTTTTTACTGTGATATATGATTTGGGCTTTTATCTTATATCAATGTGAGTGTAGGGGAATAATGTTTAACAACAACTGCAATATTATATTCAAAATTCAAATCTAAATTTCATACAAACCTCTTTAATGATTAAGCAGAGTACAACACCTTTTTATCGTCATATTAAAACTTATTCATTTATTCATTCATTAACAATTTTTCAGTTATATAACAGTGATTAACGCACAAAATCAGCATTTCCTGGCAGACAACTAACGATCTCTGCAAGTCCCCGATAACATTCCGAAATATTGGAAAGTAGAAGATTCACAGCCCAATACGAAATTATACAAAACTTGTGTACGATCATCACACAGATCGTGGCCGCGCAGGGACCCAATATCACAATCCCTGAATTGCCAGTCAAACGCTTTAAAGTTCGAGCTAGACTGAGTCGAACCTGAGGCAAGTGGGTTTTGAAGTTCTGAAAATTTCGCAAAATTATATGTAGTGATTTAATAAAGATACAGACATGAAACTATAAACATCGTCTTTTGCCCATTTTAGTACTTTCAATGGATATTGTTTATCAATATTGAAGGTAGAATATTTGGGATTTGTTTAGAAATCTCATTGAATGGTGATAGATGTAATAAAGTCTTAATTATATTGCATGGTAATGTCAAGTGGTTACATACAGACTGGACATTAAGGACTTATAGCACAGGAAGAAATAATTCTAAATAAATCAAAGGGATATTTAACGAGGGGTAAAAGAGGAAGTCGTCCGCTAGGAAGCGTATTCAAAGTGGTATCATTTTAGCCAAAAACGTTTAATGGTTTAAGAGACGGTAAATCATTAACATTCTAACCAAATTCTAATGCATATAATAAGTCCTGGTGTGAGTTTTTTATAATGGAGGAATTCTATTTGATAAACTGATATTTGTTTTCTGGTTAATAACCAAAGGTCATTTTAAAAAAAAGGCTGGATTCGGAGTACAGTTGTACTGTGAGAACAACTTTAACCATACGGCTGCAGAATTTAGGCTACCGAGCCGCCGGTAGGGAAGCGACGACAAACACTCACGTTCGCTGATATGTAATGACAGATATGACATTTTAACTACGTTTGCTTTGATTGTTATAGTGTAAAATGTACGTGCACAGACAACACATTTAAATCAACCTTAATTACACGTTTACAAAAGAATGTAGGCCAATTTGCGAATCACAGTCAGTATGTCAAATTAAATAATATAAGTACTTAATCATCTGATCAAGATTTGCTCATTAGCGAGAAACAGATCAAGTAGTACCGTATGTCTAAACATTGTTTGTGTATCGTCATCAAATGCATACATGCAAAATAAAGTTATTTATACTCCGATAAGTAGCATACCTGACGATATATCTGCAGGATCTGATACAATATACTGAATAGGCCGATACAGACTGATAATACGGTGGAAAATGCGACTATCAGCACCTATACTAATGCTGATGATTATGATGATTTATTATAAACATACAACACATATATGTTCCAATATACAAAATACAACGTATACTTCCAACAAATGATGAAATTAAGGACCATCTAAGTCGATGTAATGCAACTGATACAGAGTAGTATAAAATCAAAATGACATTGTCATGACACAATTAAGTACAGATGTTTCAAGAATTTCAATGAAGCTATATTTTTCAACGACTTATTCACTTGATGTTATTGAATGGATCGATAATCCACTTTAATATGTTTTTATAATCAATTCGGTTCTTTATAACCATGCTCCTATGAAAGAAAAAAGAGTTAAATATGACACCCAACCTTGTTGGTTCACAAATGAGATTAAGGAATGAATCAATAAGTACGAGAGATAAATGACATCAAATCAAAAGGTTGTATCAATACAAACCAATGCGAAATGAAATAATAGCAATGATTAAGACAAGAAAAGAATTATTTCGATAACAATGTTTTTTAAAGTTAATAAAAGTCTAAGTTACTTATGAAAAAATGTTAAAAGTATTGCGAGTTAAGGTAAAAAGGAAGCGAGCATGGCGTTTTACGGCCGGACACTTTAATGATCAACACAAAAAAGTATTACAGAACAGCTACTTATAATGAACGAATTAGATAAACATTTTGTAATTATATCGGATATCATAAAAATTAACCAATTACCAATCATGTATTTTGCATTTCAAGATTCATTGTAGAAAATATGTATAATTCCACTTTACAAGGGAGGAGGTAGTAATGATCCCAATAAGTACTGCCCCATATTGTTGACAATATCAAAGCTATTTTAACGACATAAACCAGATACAAGACTATTTTAAAAAGTATAGATTATTCATGATATGCAATCACAATTCAGGGAAAATCACACTACCACACTATGTGAAACATCAAGTGATTCATTAGAAATAGAAATTCAAAATATAAAACTCAAGTACGGACTTTACTCAATAGGTAGATGGTGTACAAATAATACCATGTCATTACATTTTGAAAAAAATCTAATGTGTGGTAATGTTACGAAATACAAATTAAGTAGACACTCTATTTATCAACTACCAATGGTTTTATAGAAAATTATTAGGTGTGTATATAGATAATACCCTATCATGGAAAACTCAGCATACTAAAATATGTTCTTAATTAAACTTAAAATAGCTCTAGAATATTTTTGAAAATTTTTAAATAATTCTAAACATTTGAAATGAAAGTAATGCTTTACAATGCCTACATAATGTCTTCATTTTATTATTCTTGTATTGTTAAGGGAAATAGCAAACATCTACAAAATGCAATTTATAAAACTTTAAAAAGAGCAGCGAGAATAATTCTAAATAAGCCATTGAAAACACATTATCAAGAAATGTTCAGTGAATTGCAATGGCTTCCATTTAAAATGTTATTATCACGCTGCTGTATTAATACATGTATTTAATGCTATTTATAATATAATGCACACCTATGTACAAACCTTTTGACATTTTCATATAATACGTCATATAATATACGATCTATTGCTAGAAAAGATCTCGTTCTCAAAAGGTTTTTATCAATTATTTAAAAAAAAATAGCTTTAGTTATAATAGTACACTAATATGGAATGCCATACCAGCATGTATATAAGACATCTTTCAAACATTCACTCATTTATATGTTAATATCGGTAAAAATGATCATCACCAAGCACATAATAAATGATATATGTTGTTGTTAGAATGAAATAGTACAATACATATACATCTGTATAAATGCTATGATACAGGCATTACTAAATTTAATGTTAGTCATTAATATAGTTATTATTAATATCATTATCATTATTATAAGGCTTGAACTATTTTAGCTCCAAAAGCTCATATATATTATCTGCTCTGACAGACAGACAGACAGACAGACAGACAGACAGACAGACAGACAGACAGACAGACAGACAGACAGACAGACAGACAGACAGACAGACAGACAGACATATCTCCTCCATCTCTGGATTTGAGGACCAAGATTAAAATGTAAATGTTAAATAAGAAACTGGTAGACGTTTAAAGCACTCCGTCACTTTATTCATTTGGTGCAGGGATCGAGACTTAACTGAATAACTCTATAATTTCTCACATGCCTCTGAAGTTGCACACTTAAATGTAAAATGGATTATTCTCATTTACTTTATATAGAAATAGAAGTAATGTGTGTGTGCTTATGTTCCAATAAGGCACTTGTATTCTCCGAAATATCCTCGGAAAAGAGCAATTACAACAAAGATTATTAATTATTACAAGCAAAATATGAACATACAATAATACATACAAACATAATATACAGGTACATGATATATACTATTTATAAAGAGATGTTTTGTATTTAAGCTGGTATTCGTCAACATGTGTTTTCAGCTTACCATTTAAACAGTGAAGAAGGAAATGACAAATTGATGATCAAAGGTCACAGGAAATATCAATACTTGTAATTTGGAATAGTACATTGTTGTATTGATCTTAGCTTCTATGTTAAGAGCCCTGTCTAATAAAAGTAAACCACTTCAAAGACGGTATGATTAAGTAGCCTGTAAATATCATGAAATATAAATCTAAAGGAGAGGTTTTGAATACGCATGTTATCGAATCAATTATCAGATAGTATTTCCGTATTATTAACTTCAGAGTATAACAGTCATTATGGATTAGTTTGTATAAATGTGGCACACAAGCAAGCACAAATTAAAGCACGTATAGACACCCTTATACAAACGTCTGTATTGCTATGTTTTACATAATGTCCTTTCACACATAGACCGCACCGTAACAGTAGGCCGCAGCAGTTTACATATTTTACGGACGCTGATCATGCATGCTCTATATGATGTATGTAATGACCACGTTGGGATGGTAATTCAAAATGATAGTCATCAAGGAGCTGTCAATCTTGTTTATGTGCAAGTACCTTTTTCTGTCGTTTGTTTGTGTGTGTGTGCGTGTGTGTGTGTGTTTATAATAATGATAATGATATTAATAAACAAGGTCTGCCAAATTTTCCAAATATTGATGCAAACTTAAACTTGGATACGATGAACGATATTAATATTATCAATGACAACCATGGTCAAAATATGGATGACGAATATAATAATAAACAGCAGATCAATGTTCGGAAAACAACTTTAAGGAGTCAGAAATAAGTAAGGTGATATCATCCTTATCTCGAAATAAATCACCCGAATGTGTTGACGTTTCAGCCGATGTTTTCATTGACGCAACACATTTTAAAACACTTTATATTGTTGCATTGCGAAACACAATGATCATGTCATAGGTTAAGTTGACACTTGTTAAGTTTCTTGGAGTCCGGGTGCTTTGTTCCAAATAGTGTGTGGGGGGAGGGGAGGGGGGGGGGGGGGGTCTGAAGTTTCACAGCATTTCCTTAGTTTACCCATTTCCATGTTTCAAATTGTTTAATGCACTATTTACGTCTCTTCTTATGTGTATGTACTTTCCTTCTTTAACATTGAGGTCAAACATTCTTATCTAGATAATAAGCACCGACATATATAATGACGCTACTTTTGGTGTTGTACCTGTTGGTAACATATCGAGCTTCTTTGTCTGAACCATCTCAAATGTCTTTATTTGGTCTTGCTGGGTGGGCTTCAGACTGTCGCACAGTAGTCAGGGTTTGATCGTACCATCGTAATATGTGCATATGTTTAAGTTGCCTCACTGGCTGATCTGGAATCCCAGCATTCAATGTGCATTATTTGTCAACTTCGGGAGAGTTTGGACTATAGATCGAGGTATGGTTGTTTTATTATGCTCGAGAATAGTTATATTCAGGATTTTGTTTCCTGGTATTTGTGGTTTGGTTCTTCGGACACAGAAGACGATACATTTCTGTGGGTGAAAATCCAAATTGCCAGACTGTCATGTTTATTATATTAAGGTTGTCGTCTGAAAGAATCTGTCTGTATAATATAAAGTCATCAGCAAAGAACTATGTATGTTGTGAGAGTCCATCAATGAGGTCATTGATGAAGAGTAGGAATCGTTATGGATCTAAGAGCATTCCCTGAGGTATTCCGCTGATGATTTAGTACCTTGTCGAACGAATGACCATCTACTTAAACTGGTTGTGTACCGTCATGGGGGGAAGGTGAAATTCACTGGTGGGTGGACCCTTGTATGGCATAGTGTTTAAGTTTCTTGATTAGCCGTTGATGTGGGATTCGATCAACGGTTTGATAAAGTCGAGAAAATTCATATCAATCAGGATGTTCTTGCCTAGGAAGGCTGCAAGTTCATGGCACATGGTAGTAACTGCATATCACAACTTCCTCTCGCCCAAAATTCATGCTTAAAGTCACCCCGTAACGCCGAGCAGGATTGCAGATTAGAAACGGTTATGTAGGCCAGTCAACGTAATAGCGCGATCATTCCGTGAAGTTGTTGCACGCAAGCGACCGGATCTGGACCGACCGGGGCATACCAAATAGTCTAAGCAATAAATTATTACTTGTCAATGCAAAATCTATAAGCGTAAGAGCGAGTGTTGTGCACGTACAAAGTAATGAAAACTTAAAATTTACATTTTGGGTCAGTGTAAACTAGTAACGGAAACTGACCTGTGGTTGATGGAATTATATCTCGAGCCCTTTTTGTATATAATCGTGACATTTGTATAACCGGTTGTGAGTTTCTATTGTAGAGAACACTGGTTATGATAAAGCATCTCTTAGACAGTATCTGTATTTCAAAACTCATATTCTCTCATACTCTATTCCACTCTTCTCAAACTCAAGCTTTATCCCATAATTCCAAATTTCACAGTAAACATTTTCTGCATTATTTTCCACAATACTTTTATACTGTCAATTTCTGCATTATCACGGTTTTATATTACATACATTAAACATTTGGACTGCCAAAATACTATTTAAACTGTAATATGTATACTGCTCTGGAGGTAAAGGCTTTCAACCAATGTATTGTATTTCAACCTCTTCCCATGAAATTGTATACAACTGAATGGCCTGTGTAAATGACCAAACAACATAATTTTATAAAGTTAAGAGTCATTGCCATAAAGTTACACAACACATATACAAAATGAATATACACAGATTTTGTTAAAGTAAACATCACTCAGTGTCAAATTACAGACTACCACATACACCCCTCCATTAAAAGAAGGTTACCATAGATATTGGTGGCATTAACAATGTACACAAGACAATACAGTCTCTGAAATATATGGAGGTTACTCCATTAGCGAATCTGAAATTGACGAGATAAATTCTGGTCATATTGGTGTCTTTTATTGACCTGGGACTGCGGTGGTGGTCTAGTGACAGAACAACCGCCTCGCATGCGGAAGGTCGTAGATTCTTCCCCGGCCAGGTCATATCAAAGACTTAAGAGAATTGTTATAGGTCTGGTCGACCCGGGTCAGTTTAATGTTATTATCATACCATGTGTCTGCGGCATAATACTCCAGTGTGGCAGTGTTTCATATACTGTCTCAAGTAGACACCGACGTGATATCACTGAAAAATTGTTGAAAGCGACGCTAAATACAATACAGCCTGTAGTAAACCATTCTGGTGGCTCTCTCTCTCTCTCTCTCTCTCTCTCTCTCTCTCTCTCTCTCTCTCTCTCCTTGACCTTCTCAGTACAAGAATTAGTTGTTCCTATGATTCTTCAAGCGATTATCCTGAAACGAATGTTTATGGGTATTAATAAAGTTGGGTTCAACTATATTGGTATCGCCAATGTTAGTATCAGCCTCATGATTCTCTGCACTGGTTCTGTTATCTATATAGTCTCCATTAACCCCTTCATCAAACTCAGCCTCATTATCCTTATGTTCACTTGATTATGTTTTCCCAATCCTCATATGAGCGTCGATCCTCACTAGAACCAGAAACGTCAGTCTCAGAAACAATCACGTTGCCACTTTCATGTTCTGATTTTTTTTTACCTACAACAGAATTGTGATATACCTTTCTTCAATACTTATGTTGTGTTCAGCACCAGGTTCTGTTGTATTTGCTCAAATAAAATTGTCTTTGTTTAAATTTAGTTTTGAATTTCCAAAACATGAAACAAAATTTTGTTGATTATTCATAGTTTTATCATGTTTTACAGTTTTCTTTACCTTCTTAGTCTTGACTAAAACATCTGAAATAGTATATATGGGAAATAAAAGATTTATCTGTATGGTTTTCTTCCTATCACGTTTTAGTATGTTTCTTAAATTTTGAATGTACTACTACTTTATTCTAGGATGTCTCTTTTGGTTTTGAAACAGTACAACAAAAAGTCATTGAATAGCCGAGTTAAAAATACGTTTTCTATGCTGTGGGTGTACTTGCTCTGTCTCCTTTTCACAAAATTATGTCTGTTTTATTGTATGTCTATAGAATTATTTGTGTGCGATATGTAACAAAAAGGTTAAGAAACATCATAATTAGTTTTCAATAACTTCAATGACTTCTGTTTTAACGTTGCTATTCACATGTTGTGTTCGTATGTCTGTTTTACACTATGTTGTTTCACCATTGTTGCTTTCATGCCATACTTTTGATCAATTTTTTCAAATCTCGAACCTAAATGTATCAATATCACTGTACATAGTTTTCATAAAAATACACATGTCTTTAAAACGTTGATTCAAACCTAAAAACATTCGCATCAATCTTAATAACAATAATTTAAATTCAGTCATACCAACTCTGTGTCTAAATCAATATGTTTTATTACCTACTTGTGCGCATATATATAATTTGTTATTCAAATATTATAACACCAAAAAAGTCTCAAATTTCAATAATTTATATTTTTGTTAGTTTCGCTTGCTTTTATTTATACCTATATTGCTCACCATTTGGTGCCTGTCAATTTAATCATATTGATACCTATATTGCTCACCATTTGGTGCCTGTCAATTTAATCATATTGATACATATATTGCTCACCATTTGGTGCCGATCAATTTAATCATATTGATACCTATATTGCTCACCATTTGGTGCCGATCAATTTAATCATATTGACACCTATATTGCTCACCATTTGGTGCCTGTCAATTTAATCATATTGATACCTATATTGCTCCTCATTTGGTGCCGATCAATTTAATCATATTGATACCTATATTGCTCACCATTTGGTGCCGATCAATATAATCATATTGATACCTATATTGCTCACCATTTGGTGCCGATCAATATAATCATATTGATACCTATATTGCTCACCATTTGGTGCCGATCAATTTAATCATATTGATACCTATATTGCTCACCATTTGGTGCCGATCAATTTAATCATATTGACACCTATATTGATCACCATTTGGTGCCGATCAATTTAATCATATTGATACCTATATTGCTCACCATTTGGTGCCGATCAATTTAATCATATTGATACATATATTGCTCACCATTTGGTGCCGATCAATTTAATCATATTGACACCTATATTGATCACCATTTGGTGCCGATCAATTTAATCATATTGATACCTATATTGCTCACCATTTGGTGCCGATAAATATAATCATATTGATACATATATTGCTCACCATTTGGTGCCGATCAATTTAATCATATTGACACCTATATTGATCACCATTTGGTGCCGATCAATTTAATCATATTGATACCTATATTGCTCACCATTTGGTGCCGATCAATTTAATCATATTGATACCTATATTGCTCACCATTTGGTGCCGATAAATATAATCATATTGATACCTATATTGCTCACCATTTGGTGCCGATCAATTTAATCATATTGATACCTATATTGCTCACCATTTGGTGCCGATCAATTTAATCATATTGATACCTATATTGCTCACCATTTGGTGCCGATCAATTTAATCATATTGATACATATATTGCTCACCATTTGGTGCCGATAAATATAATCATATTGATACATATATTGCTCACCATTTGGTGCCGATCAATTTAATCATATTGATAACTATATTGCTCACCATTTGGTGCCGATCAATTTAATCATATTGATACCTATATTGCTCACCATTTGGTGCCGATCAATTTAATCATATTGATACCTATATTGCTCACCATTTGGTGCCGATCAATTTAATCATATTGATACCTATATTGCTCACCATTTGGTGCCGATCAATTTAATCATATTGATACATATATTGCTCACCATTTGGTGCCGATCAATTTAATCATATTGATACCTATATTGCTCACCATTTGGTGCCGATCAATTTAATCATATTGATACATATATTGCTCACCATTTGGTGCCGATCAATTTAATCATATTGACACCTATATTGATCACCATTTGGTGCCGATCAATTTAATCATATTGATACCTATATTGCTCCTCATTTGGTGCCGATCAATTTAATCATATTGATACCTATATTGCTCACCATTTGGTGCCGATCAATTTAATCATATTGATACATATATTGCTCACCATTTGGTGCCGATAAATATAATCATATTGATACATATATTGCTCACCATTTGGTGCCGATCAATTTAATCATATTGATAACTATATTGCTCACCATTTGGTGCCGATCAATATAATCATATTGATACCTATATTGCTCACCATTTGGTGCCGATCAATTTAATCATATTGACACCTATATTGATCACCATTTGGTGCCGATCAATTTAATCATATTGATACCTATATTGCTCACCATTTGGTGCCGATAAATATAATCATATTGATACATATATTGCTCACCATTTGGTGCCGATCAATTTAATCATATTGATAACTATATTGCTCACCATTTGGTGCCGATCAATTTAATCATATTGACACCTTATAGCTCACCATTTGGTGCCGATCAATTTAATCATATTGACACCTATATTGCTCACCATTTGGTGCCGATCAATATAATCATATTGATACCTATATTGCTCACCATTTGGTGCCGATCAATTTAATCATATTGACACCTATATTGATCACCATTTGGTGCCGATCAATTTAATCATATTGATACCTATATTGCTCACCATTTGGTGCCGATCAATATAATCATATTGATACATATATTGCTCACCATTTGGTGCCGATCAATTTAATCATATTGATACCTATATTGCTCACCATTTGGTGCCGATCAATTTAATCATATTGACACCTATATTGCTCACCATTTGGTGCCTGTCAATTTAATCATATTGATACATATATTGCTCACCATTTGGTGCCGATCAATTTAATCATATTGATACCTATATTGCTCACCATTTGGTGCCGATCAATTTAATCATATTGATACATATATTGCTCACCATTTGGTGCCGATCAATTTAATCATATTGATACCTATATTAATCACCATTTGGTGCCGATCAATTTAATCATATTGATACCTATATTAATCACCATTTGGTGCCGATCAATATAATCATATTGATACATATATTGCTCACCATTTGGTGCCGATCAATTTAATCATATTGACACCTATATTGCTCACCATTTGGTGCCTGTCAATTTAATCATATTGATACATATATTGCTCACCATTTGGTGCCGATCAATTTAATCATATTGATACCTATATTGCTCACCATTTGGTGCCGATCAATTTAATCATATTGACACCTATATTGCTCACCATTTGGTGCCGATCAATTTAATCATATTGATACCTATATTGCTCACCATTTGGTGCCGATCAATATAATCATATTGATACATATATTGCTCACCATTTGGTGCCAATCAATTTAATCATATTGATACCTATATTGATCACCATTTGGTGCCGATCAATATAATCATATTGGCACCTATATTGATCACCATTTGGTGCCGATCAATTTAATCCCATATATTGATACCCATATTGTTCAACATTGGGTGCTGATCAATTAAATCAAATTGGCACCTATATTGTTAAACATTTGGTGCTGATCAATTTAATCATATTGGCACCTATATTGCTCACAATTTGGTGACGATCAATTTAATCATATTGGCACCAATATTGATCACCATTTGGTGCCGATCAATATAATCATATTGGCACCTTTATTGCTCACAATTTGGTGACGATCAATTTAATCATATTGGCACCAATATTGCTCACCATTTGGTGCCGATCAATTTAATCATATTGACACCTATATTGCTCACCATTTGGTGCCTGTCAATTTAATCATATTGGCACCTATATTGCTCACCATTTGGTGCCGATTAATTTAATCATATTGATACCTATATTGATCACCATTTGGTGCCGATCAATTTAATCCCATATATTGATACCCATATTGTTCAACATTTGGTGCTGATCAATTTAATCAAATTGGCACCTATATTGCTCACAATTTGGTGACGATCAATTTAATCATATTGGCACCAATATTGATCACCATTTGGTGCCGATCAATATAATCATATTGGCACCTATATTGCTCACAATTTGGTGACGATCAATTGAATCATATTGATACCAATATTGCTCACCATTTGGTGCCGATCAATTGAATCATAGTGATACCTATATTGATCACAATTTGGTGCCGATCAATTGAATCATAGTGATACCTATATTGCTCACCATTTGGTGCCGATCAATTAAATCATATTGATACTTATATTGATCCCAATTTGGTGCCGATCAATTGAATCATAGTGATACCTATATTGCTCACAATTTGGTGTCGATCAATTGATTCATATTGACACCTATATTGATCACCATTGGGTGCCGATCAATTAAATCATAGTGATACCTATATTGCTCACCATTTGGTGCCGATCAATTAAATCATATTGATACTAATATTGATCACCATTTGGTGTGGATCAATTAAATTATATTGGCACCTATATTGCTCACAATTTCGTGCCGATCAATTTATTCATATTGACACCTACATTGATCACCATTTGGTGTCGATCAATTTAATCATATTGATACTTATATTGATCACCATTTGGTGCCGATCATTTAAATCATATTGACACCTATATTGATCACCATTGGGTGCCGATCAATTAAATCGTATTGGCACCTATATTGATCACCATTTGGTGTGGATCAATTAAATTATATTGGCACCTATATTGCTCACAATTTCGTGCAGATCAATTTATTCATATTGACACCTATATTGCTCACCATTTGGTGCAGATCAATAAAATCATATTGATACTAATATTGATCACCATTTGGTGTGGATCAATTAAATTATATTGGCACCTATATTGCTCACAATTTCGTGCAGATCAATTTATTCATATTGACACCTATATTGCTCACCATTTGGTGCAGATCAATTAAATCATATTGATACTAATATTGATCACCATTTGATGTGGATCAATTAAATTATATTGGCACCTATATTGCTCACAATTTCGTGCCGATCAATTTAATCATATTGATACCTATATTGCTCACCATTTGGTGCAGATCAATAAAATCATATTGATACTAATATTGATCACCATTTGGTGTGGATCAATTAAATTATATTGGCACCTATATTGCTCACAATTTCGTGCAGATCAATTTATTCATATTGACACCTATATTGCTCACCATTTGGTGCAGATCAATTAAATCATATTGATACTAATATTGATCACCATTTGATGTGGATCAATTAAATTATATTGGCACCTATATTGCTCACAATTTCGTGCCGATCAATTTAATCATATTGATACCTATATTGATCACCATTTGGTGCTGATCAATTTAATCTTAATGATACCTATATTGCTCACCATTTGGTGCCGATCAATTTAATCATATTTGCAACTCTATTGCTCACCATTTGGTGCTGATCAATTAAATCAAATTGGCACCTATATTGCTCAACATTTGGTGCCTATCAATTTAATCATATTGGCACCTATATTGCTCACCATATGGTGCTGATCAATTTAATCATATTGGCACCTATATTGCTCACCATTTGGTGCCGATCAATTTAGTCACATTGGCACCTATATTGCTCACCATTTTGTGCCGATCAATTTAATCATATTGATACCTATATTGCTCACCATTTGGTGCAGATGAATTTAATCATATTGATACCTATATTGATCACCATTTGGTGCCGATCAATTTAATCATATTGATACCTATATTGCTCACAACTTGGTGCCGATCAATTTCATGATATTGATACCCATATTGATCACCATTTGGTGCAGATGAATTTAATCATATTGATACCTATATTGCTCACCATTTTGTGCCGATCAATTTAATCATATTGATACCTATATTGCTCACCATTTGGTGCAGATGAATTTAATCATATTGGCACCTATATTGCTCACCATTTGGTGCCGATCAATTTAATCATATTGATACCAATATTGATCACCATTTGGTGCCGATCAATGTAATCATATTAATACCTCTATTGCTCACCATTTGGTGCCGATCAATTTAATCATATTGGTACCTATATTGATCACCTTTTGATGCCGATCAATTTAATCATATTGATACTTATATTAATCACCATTTGGTGCCGATCAATTAAATCATATTGATATCTATATTGCTCACCATTTGGTGCCGATCAATTTAATCATATTGGCACCTCCTATATTGCTCACAATTTGGTGCCGATCAATGTAATCATATTGATACCTATATTGATCACCATTTGGTGCCGATCAATTTAATCAAATTGATACTTATATTAATCACCATTTGGTGCCGATCAATGTAATCATATTGATACCTATATTGCTCACCATTTGGTGCAGATCAATTTAATCATATTGGCACATATATTGTTCACCATTTAATCATATTGGTACCTATATTGATCACCATTTGGTGCCGATCAATTTAATCATATTGACACCTATATTGATCACCATTTGGTGCCGATCAATTTAATCATATTGATACCTATATTGTTCACCATTTGGTGCCGATCAATTTAATCATATTGGCACATATATTGTTCACCATTTAATCATATTGGTACCTTTATTGATCACCATTTGGTGCCGATCAATTTAATCATATCGGCACCTATATTGCTCACCATTTGGTGCCGATCAATTTAATCATATTGATACCTATATTGATCACCATTTGGTGCCGATCAATTTAATCATATTGATACCAATATTGCTCACCATTTGGTGCCGATCAATATAATCATATTGATTCCTATATTGCTCACCATTTGGTGCCGATCAATTTAATCATATTGATACCTATATTACTCACCATTTGGTGCCGATCAATTTAATCATATTGATACCTATATTGATCACCATTTGGTGCCGATCAATTTAATCATATTGATACCAATATTGCTCACCATTTGGTGCCGATCAATTTAATCATATTGATACCTATATTACTCACCATTTGGTGCCGATCAATTTAATCATATTGATTCCTATATTGCTCACCATTTGGGGCCGATCAATATAATCATATTGGCACCTATATTGATCACCATTTGGTGCCGATCAATGTAATCATATTGATACCTATATTGCTCACCATTTGGTGCTGATCAATTTAATCATATTGGCACCTGTATTGCTCACCATTTGTGCAGATCAATTTAATCATATTGATACCTATATTACTCACCATTTGGTGCCGATCAATGTAATCATATTGATACCTATATTGCTCACCATTTGGTGCTGATCAATTTAATCATATTGGCACCTATATTGATCACCATTTGTGCAGATCAATTTAATCATATTGATACCTATATTGCTCACCATTTGGTGCCGATCAATTTAATCATATTGATTCCTATATTGCTCACCATTTGGTGCCGATCAATTTAATCATATTGATACATATATTGCTCACCATTTGGTGCCGATCAATATAATCATATTGGCACCTATATTGCTCACCATTTGGTGCCGATCAATGTAATCATATTGATACATATATTGCTCACCATTTGGTGCCTGTCAATTTAATCATATTGGCACCTGTATTGCTCACCATTTGTGCAGATCAATTTAATCATATTGATACCTATATTGCTCACCATTTGGTGCCGATCAATTTAATCATATTGATTCCTATATTGCTCACCATTTGGTGCCGATCAATTTAATCATATTGATACATATATTGCTCACCATTTGGTGCCGATCAATGTAATCATATTGATACCTATATTGCTCACCATTTGGTGCTGATCAATTTAATCATATTGGCACCTGTATTGCTCACCATTTGTGCAGATCAATTTAATCATATTGATACCTATATTGCTCACCATTTGGTGCTGATCAATTTAATCATATTGATTCCTATATTGCTCACCATTTGGTGCCGATCAATTTAATCATATTGATACATATATTGCTCACCATTTGGTGCCGATCAATATAATCATATTGGCACCTATATTGCTCACCATTTGGTGCCGATCAATGTAATCATATTGATACCTATATTGCTCACCATTTGGTGCTGATCAATTTAATCATATTGGCACCTGTATTGCTCACCATTTGTGCAGATCAATTTAATCATATTGATACCTATATTGCTCACCATTTGGTGCCGATCAATGTAATCATATTGATTCCTATATTGCTCACCATTTGGTGCCGATCAATTTAATCATATTGATACATATATTGCTCACCATTTGGTGCCGATTAATTTAATCATTTTGGCACCTATATTGCTCACCATTTGGTGCTGATCAATTTAATCATATTGATACATATATTGCTCACCATTTGGTGACGATCAATTTAATCATATTGATACCTATACTGATCACCATTGGGTGCCGATCAATTTAATCATATTGGCACCTATATTGCTCACCATTTGGTGCTGATCAATTAAATCAAATTGGCACCTATATTGATCACCATTGGGTGCCGATCAATTTAATCATATTGCTACCAATATTGATCACCATTGGGTGCCGATCAATTTAATCATATTGTCACCTATATTGCTCACCATTTGGTGCCGATCAATTAAATCATATTGGCACCTATATTGATCACCATTTGGTACCGATCAATTTAATCATATTGATACCAATATTGATCACCATTTGGTACCGATCAATTTAATCATATTGGCACCTATATTGATCACCATTTGGTGCCGATCAATTAAATCATATTGGCACCTATATTGATCACCATTGGGTGCCGATCAATTTAATCAGATTGGCACCTATATTGATCACCATTGGGTGACGATCAATTTAATCATATTGATACCTATATTGCTCACAATTGGGGGCCGATCAATTAAATCAAATTGGCACCTATATTGATCACCATTTGGTGCTGATCAATTAAATCATATTGGCACCTATATTGATCACCATTTGGTGCCGATCAATTTAATCATATTGGCACCTATATTGATCACCATTTGGTGCTGATCAATTAAATCATATTGGCACCTATATTGATCACCATTGGGTGCCGATCAATTTAATCAGATTGGCATCTATATTGCTCACAATTTGGTGCCGATCAATTTAATCATATTGGCACCTATATTGCTCACCATTTGGTGCCGATCAATTTAATCATATTGGCACCTATATTGATCACCATTTGGTGCGATCAATTTAATCATATTGGCACCTATATTGATCACCATTTGGTGCCGATCAATTTAATCATATTGATTCCTATATTGCTCGTCATTTGGTGCCGATCAATTTAATCATATTGATACATATATTGCTCACCATTTGGTGCCGATCAATTTAATCATATTGATACCTATATTGCTCGTCATTTGGTGCCGATCAATTTAATCATATTGGCACCTATATTGATCACCATTTGGTGCCGATCAATTTAATCATATTGGCACCTATATTGATCACCATTTGGTGCCGATCAATTTAATCATATTGGCACCTATATTGATCACCATTTGGTGCGATCAATTTAATCATATTGGCACCTATATTGATCACCATTGGGTGCCGATCAATTTAATCATATTGGCACCTATATTGATCACTATTTGGTTCCGATCAATTTAATCATATTGATACCTATATTGCTCACCATTTGGTGCGATCAATTTAATCATATTGATACCTATATTGCTCACCATTTGGTGCGATCAATTTAATCATATTGGCACCTATATTGATCACCATTTGGTTCCGATCAATTTAATCATATTGATACCTATATTGCTCGTCATTTGGTGCCGATCAATTTAATCATATTGGCACCTATATTGCTCGTCATTTGGTGCCGATCAATTTAATCATATTGACACCTATATTGATCACAATTTGGTGCTGATCAATTTAATCATATTGGCACCTATATTGCTCAACATTTGGTGCCGATCAATTTAATCATATTGATACCAATATTGCTCATCTTTTGGTGCCGATCAATTTAATCATATTGATACCAATATTGCTCATCTTTTGGTGCCGATCAATTTTATCATATTTATATAGATCACCATTTATCACACTATATGTTGGGGGTTAACTGCAACAGTGGTCTCAATGTAGAGCATCCGCCTCGCATTCGGAAGGCCGTATGTTCGCTTCCGAGCTGGGTCACACCACAACTTGAAACATGGTACTAGTTAGAAGCTTCCTCCCTTGGCTCTCAGCATGTAAAGGATAGTTCTAGATCTGGTCGGCTCGGTGTCAATATAATGTGACTGGATGGAGTATCATACGATGTGTCTGCGGCATGATACTCCAATCTTACAGTGCTTATAATCTGCCTCAAGCAGATACCGTCACAATATAATTGAACAATTGTTGGAAACGACGCTAAACACCATACAAGTAAACAACATTTTGTGTGATTTTAATGGTAGTGTTGATGTATTTGGAACATTTTGAAAACATGGTTGAATTGTCAATTAAGACAAAAAAATGTACTTTGTAATTAAGATAGTTATTCGAGCATCCTGCAAAAAGTTTTGCGATTGGGGTTGGATTTCTGAAGTGCAGCGTTTTATCAAAAATATTTTAATTGCAAACCTTCGAAGTATTCCTCCTTTACCGAAACACATTTTTTGTAACCTTTTTATGCAGTCGTGAAATGCGTTAGATACTAGTAGTTTTGTTTTTTGGTATCGGTTGGAGACACTGGTTTAATCTATAGCGCTGCCATGAGAACTTCTGGACTTTTATTTCTTCCCAGAAACCATTTTCTTAAGCCTTGGAAATAAAAAGAAGTCGCATGGACTCGGGTCCGGTGAGTAAGGCGGATGGTTTACAACATGCACGTTTTTAGACGCCAAGAAAGCCTTAACATCATCGCATTTGTGAGAGGTGGCGTTGTCATGAATCAGATGGATCCCTCACCATCCTTTGCTTGGACGCTTATTTTGGTAAAACCATTTCTCTTTCTTCAGCACAGAGTTCTTATAGATGCGTCCAGTGACTGTATGACCAGATGGACAAGGCACTAGAACAACTGGCCCTATAGAATTAAAATAAATGGCGTACATTTTCTTCTTACTGATGGTTCTCTTGGCAATACATGGACTTGCTTGATCTTTTCGTTTCCATTGCTTGTTATCAAGCTTTCTCTGTGGCTCAAACATGTGCACCCAGGTTTCGTCACCTGTTAGTAACTTAGTTAGAAATAAACCGACAATCACAGTTATTGTATTTTTTCAAAAGTTCACAGGCAAATTTTAGACGCTGTTTCTTTTTTGCTCCTCTGTGAGCAAATGAGGTACCCAATTAGCACAAATCTTTCTCAAGTGCAAATGCTTTTTCAGAATCGTTTTCAGCTGCCTTCTGATATGCCAGTACTACTGGCTATTTCTTTCACCAACATTCGGGCATCCTGTTCCACCACAGCCTTTACAGCAGCGATGTTTGCCTTGGTAATAGAGGTTTTAGGTCTACCAAGGTGGGCGTCATCTTGGACAGACAATTACCCAGCTTTAAAAAAGCTTTAATCAACCTAAATACTGTGCTCATAGAAATGGACTGATGTCAATATTTATATATATCACACAGTTCGTCAAATATTTGCTTTGCATTTATACCAAGCCTAGTGCAGCATTTTACATAGCCGTGAATTTCAGTCTTTTCGTCCATGTTAAAAAGTGATTTGTAAAGTAGTCCGTGTATATGACTGCATATATTTCAAACTTAAATATCTCGGTCATTTGAAAAGCAATTTGCACGAAACAAAGGATATCGTTAGATATCAGAGAGGTTTCGATTTGATACTTGTACGTGTACTGGTCTGTGTGGCTACAAGTACGCCAACAGGTAAATGTATTCAATTTTTTTTTTGTTTCGAAATATATCTACGCGTACTTGTACGGGTAAATGTCAACGTCATGATTTATGTATGACCCGAAACAAACATTCGTCTCTGACAGGATTCGAACCAGGGACCTTCAGGTCAGTAGTCCGGCGTTCTACCACTGCACCACAAATCCGCCCCTGGATAGCTGAATGGTGCGAGGTTTAAACCTGGGACATTTGGGTCCGCATTCCGGCGTTCTACTCTTGTACTACGAGTCTTCCATTATGGTATAAAGCTATGATCAATGACGGTGCAACCTTCGACTCGATCTACGCACTCGACACTTAACTACCTATTATATATTTGGCTGGTGCTATTTCAACCGTTTTCTAGGCTAAAAAGTCAAGGTGAGTCAACTGATTTTCGACGTGTAGTAAATTTGTTATATCTTAGATATGAATTAGTCAAAGCGCCATTGAAACGGTGTCTCGGAGTCATAAATGGTTTACCATCCTTATACATATATTAGAATATCCATGCAAGGATGTATTTGAGTAATAAAATACGTTCAAAGTTACAAGTTTTCTGCTTACGTGTAAAACACTGGCTACAAGTTGTATACTGGTAGATAAGAGCGCGAGAAGGCAAAAACTGCTAACGTCATCAATGACGTTAACACAATTTATGTGGCTACACTTACAAATATCAACTCGAAACCTCTCTATTGAAAACAAGATGTGCAGTGAAGCGTTTTACAATATACCTGGGGTAAAATTACGGAATTCCATTAGCTACAAAACTTTTTGCAAGACCCTCCTACATTATTACTGAAGTCTTCTTTCATATAGTAAAACATGTACACACTGAACAGAAGAAAACCAATTTTGGGTGAAACATGACTGTTACTTTTAACAACGACTTATATAGAAGGATATGAATCTTGCGTCTCCTGACTAAATGTTGATAAAAGATGTTGATGAGATACTGTATGTATAAGTCAAAATAAAATATTTGTTCTTTCTGTTCTGATAAAATAGCACACGAAGGATTCGTAAATCCTTGTGTAAATTAATGATATTTTCAGTGATTTTGTCACTGCAGATGTCAACAAACAATAAAATATACATAGGCCTTATTTGTTTGCATCTTTCTATGAAAGACAAGTCCCTAAAATGTTTAAATACTATAGAAATAATAAAGAAATGACGGGCTTACACCTTAAACTACACCACATTAATTCTATGCACACGGTCGTCGTGCTGATAAAAATATATTTTACCAACCCTACGACCATGCCGATAGCTATTTTCAACACTTCCGAGTATTTCGACATCTACCAATCACAAGAGGTGTAAATTTTGGTTTCTGTTTAAGAAGAAATACAATCAGTTTAAGAGTTATTTTTGGTTTACAAAGGTAACAGTATATTAAATATGAAATAAGCCATTGCCTTAAAGGGGGCTGATCTCTTTCTATTAATAGTATACATGTATTTAATTGCAGGAATTTTTTTTTTACATAAATGTCAAAATAATAAATTATGACGGTGTTACAGGGCGACTGGAAAAACCGAAAGACACCTGATAACCAAAAGACACTGAAATAAACCTAGATTTAGCTATTTAAGGCGTTATTGATCAAATTTCTATTATATTATGTATCAGATATGAATTTAAAATTGTTTTGAAAAAAAAAAAACATTTTAAAAAGGTAAGATTTCATGTTAGTGTGTCTTTTGGTTATTACGAGTTACTTCCTTGATTTCTGAACATGTCGATTTGAAGGTCACCTCAGATTGACCTTTCATGTAATTCATATTCATAACAATACAGCCAATTAGATTAATTGTGACATTCGCAGTTCATTGAGAATAACAACATGATGTCGATTGATACATAATCATTCTGCTATTATGATCTTCCTATGTTGGTGTGTAAATAAAAAAAATCCCTGTATCATCCCTGATTTCTATAATTTCTGAAAATCATTTACAACTAGGCACAGCCATAATGTTTTTGTTGTTACAATTATATACACGTGATAATTGCACATGGTATTGGATCCAAGTTTAATATAGATTTTTCTACAGTTAAATAGACTTCTACTTTTGCTTTCAAATCCTTGGTAGCAATGCTCTGGTTGGCTGGTGGAAAGGTCAATCTGAGGTAACCTTCTATGCGTCGCTATCAGATCTGCTTTGCGTAGAGTATGAAAGCTTTAAGTTGATCTGATTTTAATGAGATTGACAACGTTTTAAAAAATAGACTTGTCAACAATTATACACATTCTAAGAGACAGACGTAAGAAATTAAGTCACTGATATTCCTTAGTTGTAATTATTTGCATATCGCTTGATATTCTAGGGTTTGATTATTCCTGTATCTAGTGGATATTAATTTTGATAAATATTCAATAAATTATTTTTTTCAGGAAATTTTATTACCGTAATTATTGATCATGCATGCCCTAAAATTGAATGTTTATTTTCACTTCAAAAATATGGGATGGATGTTACAAAAAGGGGATGGACATTACATTTTTGAGGTGCCACACTTTCTGGTGTCTCTTTAGTACCGTAGGATGTTCATATTTGATAAATATAGCTCATTTCATATGCACCCTTTTATTACTTTTTAATTTAAGAAAAAATAAAATAATGACATTCAAACATGTTTTTATGCCCCCCCAAAAATGTTTTGGGTGGCATATAGAAATCACAGCTTCCGTCCAGTATTTCGTTTCAAGCCTGTAACTTTTGTCATGCATAGATGGATTTTGTCGATACTTGTTACAAATGATCAAAATAACATGACGACGTGTCGCGTGTAAGACCCAAACCCGTACCTCAAAGTCAAGGTCACAATTTGAGTTTGTTTGTCAACACTTCGAGTTTGTGTAAGATTTCCTGTCTGGCCTGTAACTTTGTCATGCATAGATGAATTTTAATGATACTTGCTACAAATGATCACCATAACATCATTACATGTCGCGAGTAAGATTCACACCCTTACCTCAAAGGTCAAGGTCACAATTTGAGTTTGTTTGACAACACTTTGAGTTTGTGTAAGATTTCGTGTCTGGTCTGTAACTTTGTTGAGCATAGATGGGTTTTATAAATACTTGCTACAAATGATCAATATAACATGACAACGTGTAGTGGGTAAGACTCATACCTCAAAGGTCAAGGTCACACTTTGAGTTTGTTTGACAACACTTTCAGACTGTTTGAGATTTCGTGTCTGGCCTGTCACTTTGTCTTTAACTTGGCTCAATTTATCAAGATGACATGACAATGAGTCATAAGTAAAACCTAGACACTGTCACACTTTGAGTATGTACTATGACAACACTTTGAATCTGTTTGGTATTTCAAGTCTGTTCTTTAACTTTATCATACATGGATGGATTTCAAAAACACTTGGCTCAACTTATCAATTGATCAACAATTGATCTAACTTACATTTAGGGATTTTAAAATAGCTTGACGCAAGTGATCAGCATGTCATGATAATGTTTCACCTGCATTTAACTGTTGAAATACCCATACATCAGATGTCAAGGTCAAGGTTACACAAAGGTCAAGGTCATGCTTTAATGTAAAAAAACCCATGAAATTGCATGTCTAGTCTGAAACATTAGTCCATTACTCTTGATATTCATTGATACATTGCTACCTATTATATCATATATTGTTATTTTTCACAGAACATTTGTGGGCATGTGACACTTAACAGTGACATTTCTTATTAATATATGGCCCGTTGTACTTTTAACTTCAAACATATAAAGGTCATTACTTTCTTTAAGGCCTGTCCTCATAAAAACAATCAAGATGGTACGTGTTGCTACACAATAGAACACTATAGAGTGAAATAAGAAGTTGCCAGGAATGTAATTTCATTAAAAGGATCAAAACAAAATGGTAAAACAAAGTGTGTGATTTTTTAGAATATAAATAGAATTATAGAATTATTTATTAATAACATTGATTAATTTTAAATTATACCATTAAAATAATCATATATTATGGACATTTTTATGGTGTTTCTATTTAAGATAAGTAGGTTACAGATGGGTTGATTCACAATGAGTATGGGTTTGTGGCGAAATTGTGTGGTTGTAGGTCATTTTACTGGATACAAGTGAGCAGAAGCTAATAGTCACATGACATGCAGTGTTTTCCTAACACTTTGAAATTGGGGGTCATTTGTCCATATAGGCGGATTGAAGAATTTTAAGGGTCATTTCATCATATACTCTATCTGGCCTAAACATCAATATCACACAGTAGAAAACACAGCTTGTACACAGTACACAGTACACAACCCACGTGTGACATGCCAATGTAGTAGCATGACTAGGGGAGGTAAAATGCGGCACCTTTTATCTTTATCAGCTCCTCGTCAAACAATAAACATCGGTTGTACTTAGATCTTTAATGGTTGATTGAAACACCGACACATGATGATGATTGTTTACAGTTTGTAACGAATAAATGAAATTGCGCTTTTGATGCTATTATTATATGTCAATCAAAACTAATTATGCAGGTAAAAAAACCATTGAGGTAGCACTTTTTTAAGACCTTAACTAATCAGTATAAACAATTGACCCCCGCAGTGTTTATCATACCACATGCCCGATAATGCGACTTTTGGAAAACCTCTCATGCATATTCATTTATCTATTTTTATTCCTCTAATGTGATTGGCGGATAGCTTTGAATATAAATTAACCTATTTTTAATAACCGCTCTGATTGGTCGGATATCTACGACCAAGGTACACGTTTCTTACCACCTACCCGAGCAAAGACAAAAAATAGACGATGACGTAATTCGCAGGTGTCTCTCAAATTCTCCAGTATGAAGAGTATAAAATTATCTCCCACTTTGCCAAAATGGTGACGATTTCTAAAAGGCATAGTACCACCATTGCAAAAAAGAAGTGCTTCCGTGGGGTAGTCACATAATGGCGGTTTTAAATAATCCTCATTTCTTCTTCTTTAAAAATGCATTTTCCTTATTTTAATGCTCATTTTTTTATTTGAATGGCATTATTGATGTATTTTGAACATTTTGATAGCATTGTCATGTTTGAATTGTGAATTTAGAAAAAGAAAATGATGCTTGGAAATTAGGGTATGAATACATGATTTCGGAAGTCTACTTTCACTTTGTCACCAGTGTACACACAGAGCAGAAAAAAAATCTCTTATATGACACATGACCCCTACTTTTCTCATCATATTTTGATAGTGCAGAGGTTGACAAACAGTAAAATGTAGGTATCACTTTTTTCATTTGGGTCTCTCTATGAATGACAAGCCTGCAAACTTTTATTATTTACTATAGAATAAAGAACAAAAATCAATGGTGGGATGACACCTATAAGAGATACTTGAGTGAAATGGGGGAGATTTTCCAAAATGTTAATTGTAGGTAAAATAACCACTTTTTTACACTCTCATAGTCTTAAATGACAAATTGGAGGCATTTGCTTCATAAAAAACATCATTTTGGCAAGTTTATGCCTCAAATAAAGCATATATGTGCATATTTACATTGAAATTTCATGAAAAATCGCAACATTTTGAAGATTTTTTATTTCGGATGATTGAAATGTGTAATTTTTAGCATGTACATTGTATTGAATAACGTATTTTGGTAAGATAATGTCTTCACTGTATCATGAGACTATTTTGGTGTAAAAATTTTAATGGAATTTGGTAAAAAAAAAATTTTTTTAGTAAAATTAGTCAAACACATCAAAATTGCATGTCGGTCAACATCTCGCGCCTGTATATAATGATCATGTAAAAAGTGATATTTTGACAAAAGTTTCAGTATTTAATGCCTGCGACTTGGCATTATTACTTCAAATTGATAGTACTTAGTAAAAAAGAGGTAATTATGAAATTTAAAAAAAAAAGTTTCCTTATAGGCATAGTACCGCCATTGCAAAAAGGAAGTGTTTCCGTGGGGTAGTCACATAATGGCGGTTTTAAATAATCCTCATTTCTTCTTCTTTAAAAATGCATTTTCCTTATTTTAATGCTCATTTTTTTATTTGAATGGCATTATTGATGTATTTTGAACATTTTGATAGCATTGTCATGTTTGAATTGTGAATTTAGAAAAAAAAATGATGTTTGGAAATTGGGGTATGAATACATGATTTCGGATGTCTACTTTTACTTTGTCACCAGTGTACACACTGAGCAGAAAAAAAATCTCTTATATGACACATGACCCCTACTTTTCTCATCATATTTTGATAGTGCAAAGGTTGACAAACAGTAAAATGTAGGTATCACTTTTTTCATTTGGGTCTCTCTATGAATGACAAGTCTGCAAACTTTTATTATTAACTATAGAATAAAGAACAAAAAACAATGGTGGGATGACACCTATAAGAGATACTTGAGTGAAATGGGGGAGATTTTCCAAAATGTTTATTGTAGGTAAAATAACCACTTTTTTACACTCTCATAGTCTTAAATGACAAATTGGAGGCATTTGCTTCATAAAAAACATCATTTTGGCAAGTTTATGCCTCAAATAAAGCATATATGTGCATATCTACATTGAAATTTCATGAAAAATCACAAAATTTTGAAGATTTTTTATTTTGTATGATTGAAATGTGTAATATTTAGCATGTACATTGTATTGAATAATGTATTTTGGTAAGATAATGTCTTCACTGTATCATGAGACTATTTTGGTGTAAAAATTTTAATGGAATTTGGTAAAAAAAATTTTTTGGTAAAATTAGTCAAACACATCAAAATTGCATGTCGGTCAACATCTCGCGCCTGCATATAATGACCATGTTAATGCCTGCAACTTGGCAGTATTACTTCAAATTGATAGTACTTAGTAAAATAGAGGTAATTATGAAATTAAAAAAAAGTTTCCTTATAAGAGATACTTGAGTGAAATGGGGGAGATTTTCCAAAATGTTAATTGTAGGTAAAATAACCACTTTTTTACACTCTCATAGTCTTAAATGACAAATTGGAGGCATTTGCTTCATAAAAAACATCATTTTGGCAAGTTTATGCCTCAAATAAAGCATATATGTGCATATCTACATTGAAATTTCATGAAAAATCACAAAATTTTGAAGATTTTTTATTTTGTATGATTGAAATGTGTAATATTTAGCATGTACATTGTATTGAATAATGTATTTTGGTAAGATAATGTCTTCAGTGTATCATGAGACTATTTTGGTGTAAAAATTTTAATGGAATTTGGTAAAAAAAATTTTTTGGTAAAATTAGTCAAACACATCAAAATTGCATGTCGGTCAACATCTCGCGCCTGCATATAATGACCATGTTAATGCCTGCAACTTGGCAGTATTACTTCAAATTGATAGTACTTAGTAAAATAGAGGTAATTATGAAATTAAAAAAAAGTTTCCTTATAAGAGATACTTGAGTGAAATGGGGGAGATTTTCCAAAATGTTAATTGTAGGTAAAATAACCACTTTTTTACACTCTCATAGTCTTAAATGACAAATTGGAGGCATTTGCTTCATAAAAAACATCATTTTGGCAAGTTTATGCCTCAAATAAAGCATATATGTGCATATCTACATTGAAATTTCATGAAAAATCACAACATTTTGAAGATTCTTTATTTTGGATGATTGAAATGTGTAATTTTTAGCATTTACATTGTATTGAATAATGTATTTTGGTAAGATAATGTCTTCAGTGTATCATGAGACTATTTTGGTGTAAAAATTTTAATGGAATTTGGTAAAAAAAAATTTTTTTTGGTAAAATTAGTCAAACACATCAAAATTGCATGTCGGTCAACATCTCGCGCCTGTATATAATGATCATGTAAAAAGTGATATTTTGACAAAAGTTTCAGTATTTAATGCCTGCAACTTGGCAGTATTACTTCAAATTGATAGTACTTAGTAAAAAAGAGGTAATTATGAAATTAAAAAAAAAAGTTTCCTTATAGGCATAGTACCACCATTGCAAAAAGGAAGTGTTTCCGTGGGGTAGTCGCATAATGGCGGTTTTAAATAATCCTCATTTCTTTTTCTTTAAAAATGCATTTTCCTTATTTTGATGCTCATTTTTTTATTTGAATGGCATTATTGGTGTATTTTGAACATTTTGATAGCATTGTCATGTTTGAATTGTGAATTTAGAAAAAAAAATGATGTTTGGAAATTGGGGTATGAATACATGATTTCGGAAGTCTACTTTCACTTTGTTACCAGTGTGCACACTGAGCAGAAAAAAAATCTCTTATATGACACATGACCCCTACTTTTCTCATCATATTTTGATAGTGCAAAGGTTGACAGACAGTAAAATGTAGGTATCACTTTTTTCATTTGGGTCTCTCTATGAATGACAAGCCTGCAAACTTTTATTATTAACTATAGAATAAAGAACAAAAATCAATGGTGGGATGACACCAAAAGCTGATTAGGTTTTTGCAGATAATTTGCGATCAATCGTGTTATGTAAAATGTCAGCGTTAGGTTTTGGTAATTTTATAAATATTTCGTAGATTTACAATTGTTGGAACTGTATGTATATAAAAAAAATTCTGTGTAAACATGAAAGTTGATATTTTAATTGAGTTTACGGTAAAGACAAATGTGGGTGGGGTATTATAGTAATAAACTTATTGTTTTTTGGTTTTGTAGTTTAAGCGTATCATTTTCTTTGGCATGATTTAAATATAGTATTGAAAACAACAATTAAGATCAATTATGTGGTGTTTTTTTTAATATTTGAAATACAGTTGACTAGTTGCACTTTCTAGATATTTGAAGACTATCATAGACTGCATTTATTTATCATATTGCCAAGTTCTCTTGGATAGATCGAATAGCTTTGTAGGCTTGACATTGCCATTATTGTATGTTATGACAGCAATAATAAGAAAAGAAGAGAAAGATATTTAAAATAATGTTTTAAATATACTGAATCGACAGAACAGAAATGATAGTCAATAAAGAACAAAGATTAAATACAACACAATAAGTTGGGCATACTGATAGATACATAGTCAGTTCTCCTGCAATTCTCTCACTTCTCCTGGTCTTATTCAAACTCTAAAACTTGTGATTTAGACATGCATAATGTTAAGGGGAGCTAACCCTACATATAATTAACACATTTAAGTCTATGTTAACAAATTTCATATTATACCGCAAGGAGTATTGGTAATAAAAATCTGGGCATGTGAACCGCTGATCAGGGCAAGTTATTTTTCAGCCGGGGCAAGTAAATTTTTTCAACCTACTTGCCCTGGGCTAGTCCCAAATTTTCTTTTTCTTGGAGCACTGCATAATATCAAATTGTAAGCACTAAAGCACCAATCTGATCTGCAACAATAACATAATTTGTTGATAACTACAGTCCATTGGTAAGTGAATTGAGTGAAGACAAGGGTGCGAGAGCGCAAGGGCTGTTGAAAAGTATCTCAAATTTCAAGTTTTTGTATGTCTCTCACTTTCTGGCTGATGTGTTGAAGCCCTTAAGCATCTTATGCAAGGTATTTCAGTTTAGCACCATTGACTTCACCAGTGAAAGATGTTATTTATTTAGTAAAATAGTCATTTTGTATGTGAACAATGATGAAATAATAAGAATAAAAGAATGGAAAATGTTTTACGGTTTTTGTTTATTTATTTACAACTGTGTAATTCATCCATACTCTTTATAATAAGCTATAAAATCACAAAATTCAGTCAAAGACATAACACTCCATAAAAGTGATAAATATGCTTAAAATAGTGTATATCAATACAGCTAAACAAAAAATGGCGGACCATCCCCCACGCATACTTTTTTTTTCGTTTTATGGTGGCCAAAAAAAAAAGCAAAGCTTGAGGGTCATGGAAACCGGCCGTACAAGTCTGGGAAAAAACAGGTATTCTGCAGCCCACACATAACATCCTGACTGAACATAAAAGTTCATCAGTGACAAGTAGGTGTTTAAGATGAGTAATATTCCCATACATATATAAATTAAACACAAAATAAATTATATTTTACAATGTTTTATTTTGTCAGGTTGACTGTCTGTGATAGTGGTCAGAGAAGATGAGTCAGTACCCTCCCAACCAGGAATATCCTCAACAAGGAGCACCCCCAGCCTATGGTGTTGCAACCAGCTATCCTCCAAATCAAGGTATAATTTAAGAAATATTTTCTGTTCGAAGCCTGGTGCACATTAATATCAAGCATTTTTTTTTCTTTTATCTGTTTTTTTTTATCATTTTTTTAGAGAAAAAAACATTTTATTCCCCAAAATTTGTTTAAGAAGTGATCAATTTTGAAATAAATATTTTAGTTTTATGGTAAATATAACCTTTTTGTTGCCTCTTCTAAGAACAAATGTTGTTGTGTTTACAGTGTCCTGGCCCACCTATAGTCAAAATCCCTGACTGAACTTTTTTCCCCCAAGGTGAAAAAAAATGAAAACCACCAATTACAAATTATCTGGCATTTATACATTCCTGATTTCATGTGAGATCTTAATGAGTTCCTGAATTTTCATGTAAATATGTAAGCTCACCATTGATTGGTTACTTTCGCTGTTGTGGCCTTTTGACATTAAAACGCTACTTTAGTTTTGATATACGGGTCCCCTAAATTCTTGCTTTGTAAAAACTATAGGCCTCCGAAACTAAAACTTCAAATTCCTGTTTGAATTTTAGTATTTTATATTTCTGGGCTGTTTGTCACACTGTTTTATACTTTCCTGTAAGATTGATTCATATTCTTCACGATGTTTTTCTTACGCTAAGAGAAATCGCTACATATACATGTCTATTTTGTTTTTGAATTCCTTGGATTTCCATGAATAAATTCTTTATCATTTACCGTCAATTCCTCACAAACAAAGTTTGTTTTCCAGACTGCTTTGTGCAGTTCAGCTTTACTTCTCTCTTACTTTTAACAAAAGACAGTGTGACCCCTTATATGTTTCTTTTAAACTTTTCTACATATGACTCTAGATTTAATTTTAAATTGACAAATATTTTCATGTTCGAACTTGACATTGACCTTTGACAAGGGCCAATATCAGAATTATAATTCTGATTAGATAATGCTGTGCCTAAATGCATATTGGGTAGTGATAATGCCCTGCTCATGGGAATTATTTGAGTTCCAGAGCCTTTTTTCTGGAAATTGGGAAGGGCCCAAGCCTTCAAGATTGGGGAAAAACAGAGTGATTTAGGGGGAATCAGGAATATTTTTAAGGCTTTAGCAAACTGGAAATAAAGCGTAACACTGTTACGATAATACTCTTACTAATAATTATCAGATTTTACAATAATACTTCATATCCAGTTGTTGTTTTTTTGCTTTTTTTCATTTTGGAAATATTATCATGGACTATTTATTTTTGTGTGTTGTTACAAATGTGACCATGACTAAATAAAGGTAATTGTTGTAATGTATAGTGACCATAGCGATTGATTTTTGTTCTATATTTTTAGCTCGCCGGGACAAAGTCCAACAGAGTAATTGTAATGACGTTGGCGTCTGTAGACGCCCAGGTTAAACTTTTGCGTACAAGTTTCAGATATCTATGCAACCACTCATTGGATATGAATGAAACTTTGCATGTGTGTTTACCATCATCAATGGAACACACAGAGATAAGAACCATTGCATTGCATTTTGGCACAGTTATGGCCCTTTTTGGACTTAGACATCCAGAGGCGAGCTTTGTTGGTTTCTGACAACTCCTGTTTGTTTATTATAATAAAACTGATGAAACAAAATTGAATTCAGAAGTTTCAAAGCACATAATTATTTTATCAGAGGATGTATTATACAACAAGAGATTCAAAATTTTATTATCCCCTGCATTTTCGAAGAAAATTGGGGAATATTGTAATGGCGTCTGTCCATCATGTTTTGGATCAACAACTTTGCAACGCAAATCCTCCCACAGTTTTTACCCAATTCACATGAAACTTGCTCTATAGCAAGTAGATGGTCTGAATAAATATGTGCCTATGATATTAACAATCTGATTAAAAAAAATTTGAATAATGGCTCTTTGTTCTTTTTAGTTAGATTTTATGTCATACTTTGGACCAAAAACCTGACGGAGACAACTTCTTCCACAGTTTAAACCTGGTTCAAATAAAACTTACTGTACAGCAAGTATGTGGTCTGAATATGTGCCTGTGGCATTGGTATTCAGATTAAATTATTTTTGACTCTTTGTTCTTTTAATTTAGATTTTATGTCATACTTTGGACCAACAACTTTGCAGACCTTGCAGCCTTTCTCCCACAGTTTTAACCCAATTCAGCAAGTTAATGGTCTGAATAATAATGTGCCTGTAGTATTGAGGTTTTGATTTAAAAAAAATTGTGGAGTAATAACCCTTTATTATTTAAACTTAATTTTTTAAAATAACACTTAGGACCAACAATCTGGCAGATGCAACTCCTCTTACAGTTTTAAGCCAAGTACAATGAAACTTGCTGTACAGCAAGAACATGATCTGAACATAAGCCTATAGTCATAGTGTTCCATTTCATTGAATTTTTATTGAGTTATGGCCCTTTCTTATTTAAACTTAATTTTTACATTACACTTATAACCAACAATGCGGCACAACTCCTCCCACAGTTGTAAGCTGATTCCGGTGAAACTTGCTGTGCAGTAGGTACATTATAGGTACATTGCCTGAACATGAGTTTATGGTCTTCATGTTCCAATTCAATAATTTCTTTTTGAATAGTGACCCTTTGAATGTTTTAATGAAATTACATTCATTGCAGTTTTGCATTTCAGACTATAGCTATTGAGTAACTGCATTTAGCATCTTGATTTTTTTTTGAAGACAGGCCTTCAGTAAGTGATGTTTAACATTACAATATTTGTTTAGATCTCAGGCATTATAACGCAGTGTTGCAGTACCCATATCAACAGACAATGTTTATTTTGCTCAGTCCATGGCCATTTTGAGCAGCGGATATGTATTCAATGAATATTCTTGTTTTTGTCTTGAATGTTTAGCATTTCTTTTTGAAGGAACTGCACCACCTCAGCCTGATCCTCAACCAGCCACCACATATGGATTCAACAATGACCAAAATATGGGTTATGCCTATGGTCAGTCTAATCCAGAGCAACCGAAACACACCAATGAATCGTCAGATATTTTCGATGATAGTTCCTTCTCAAACAAAGCCGTGAGGCGGGGCTTTATCAGAAAGGTATTCAGAATTTATCTTAAGTAGATTGTATATGCAGCAATCTATTAAAGCATTTTAAAAGCAAATAGTACACAATATATTTTCTGAATGAACTTTTTAACTTGGCTTTAAAAATAAGATATAAATCAGTTCGTTGTCCCAAATAAATAGAACTTTTGAGGTTTGTACAATGACTTGCATAATGAATGGGAAACAATCCAAAACTGTTGAATGCAAAATGAGAGCAGTCTTGACTGATCTTACAGAACATAGTTAAGGGGTAATGTAGCGAATATCTACTGAGTGGTTAACCAGTACTAGACATAAGGGGTAGTGTAGTGAATATCTGCTAGGTGGTTAGCCAGTACTAGACATATTGGGTAATGTAGTGAATATTTGCAAGATTGTTAGCAAGTACTAGACATAATGGGGAGTGTAGTGAAAATTTGCTAGGTGGTTTGCCAGTACTAGACATAATGGGTAGTGTAGTGAATATCTGCTAGGTGGCTAGCCAGTACTCGACATAAGAGGTAGTGTAGTGAATATCTGCCAGGTGGCTAGCCAGTTCTAGTCATAAGTGTAGTTTAGTGAATATTTGCTAGGTGGCTAGCCAGTACTAGATATAAAGGGTAATGTAGTGAATATCTGCTCAGTGGTTAGCCAGTACTAGACATAAGGAATAATGTAGTGATTATCTGCTAGGTGGTTAGCCAGTACTAGACATATTGGGTAATGTAGTGAATATTTGCTAGATTGTTAGCCAGTTCTAGACATAAGTGGTAATGTAGTGAATATCTGCTAGGTGGTTAGCCAGTACTAGACATAAGGGGTAATGTAGTGAATATCTGCTAGGTGGTTAGCCAGTACTAGACATAAGGGGTAATGTAGTGAATATCTGCTCAGTGGTTAACCAGTACTAGACATAAGGAATAATGTAGCACTGAATATCTGCTAGGTGGTTAGCCAGTACTAGAGATATGGGGTAATGTAGAAAATATTTGCTAGATGGTTAGTCAGTACTTGACATAAGGGGTAGTGTAGTGAATATCTGCTATGTGGCTAGCCAGAACTAGACATACTTAATATCTTATAGTCACTGACTACTTTTTCACATATTCAGTAGTGGAAAATGCATAACTTTAGAACAAAGTTCATGGCTAATCCAATTACAGAGACTTGATTGGGTTTTAAACTGATGACCCCTGGATTGACAATCAGACTAATTACCAATTGAGCTAGCCAGACAGACATGGGATCAGGAATTGTCTGTCCAGCATTTTTTGTTACATCACAAATGACATGATGTCTTGTTTTAGAGTGCCGGAAAAGCTTAATTTACATGCTAAAATAAAGTAACTATAATCTAACTTGCCAGGATAAAATATTGTTAGCTAATAATTTTACAGAGGGTTCCTTATTTTCTATTACTATTACTTAATATTTTATTAATAAAGTTTGAGCAATTTTCAACTCTATTGAGAATAAATTGTTTTGGGTTCCAGCTGTTAAAGCACCCACCTTAAAGTGGTTACCTGGCCACAATAGATTTTAGAGTTTTCCCAGAGGTGAAATGATATTGCAGAGTCAGTATTTGGAAACATTAAGTGAACTGCAGAGAGTCACACAGAATGCTGTATCCAGGTTCATTAGTGAATTGTATAATAATATATCATGAAATGGACATCCAGATACTAAACAGTCGGTAACACTTGGGGATTAAATTGAGATGACTGTGTACAGGTTATTCTCTGTTCCAGATTTGTCACTGTGTAATTCCCTGTTTCAGGTTTATCAGTGTAATTCTCTGTTCCAGGTTTATCAGTGTAATTCTCTGTTCCAGGTTTATCGCTGTGTAATTCCCTGTTTCAATTTATCACTGTAATTCTATATGTTGCAGTTTTATTGCTGTGTAATTCTATGTTTCAAGTTTATAGCTGTGTAATTCTATATGTTTCAGGTTTATCAATCCAATTCATTCAATTCAATTTTATTGGCAAACTATCAGCAAACATATTCCTTTGGCGATTTACAATATTTTTAAATCATATGGCAAAGACATAACAATTACTATAATTCCCTGTTTAGGTTTATCACTGTGTTATTCTATGTTTCAGGTTTATAGCTGTGTAATTCTATATGTTTCAGGTTTAACACTATAATTTCTTGTTTTAGGTTTATTTCTGTGTAATTCTTTGTTCCAGGTTTATAGCTGTGTAATTCTGTATTTTCCATGTTTATTACTGTGTAATTCTCTGTTCCAGGTTTATAGCTGTGTAATTCTATATTTTCCAGGTTTATTACTGTGTAATTCTCTGTTCCAGGTTTATAACTATGTTATTCTTTGTTCCAGGTTTATAGCTGTGTAATTCTATATTTTCCAGGTTTATTACTGTGTAATTCTCTTTTCCAGGTTTATCACTGTGTAATTCTCTGTTTTAGGTTTATAGCTGTGTAATTCTTTGTTCCAGACTTATAGCTGTGTAATTCTATATTTTCCAGGTTTATCACTGTGTAATTCTCTGTTCCAGGTTTATCACTGTGTAATTCTTTGTTCCAGGTTTATAGCTGTTTAATTCTATATTTTCTAGTTTTATAACTGTGTAATTCTCTGTTCCAGGTTTATCACTGTGTAATTCTCTGTTCCAGGTTTATCACTGTGTAATTCTCTGTTTCAGGTTTATCTGATCCTCTTCACTCAGCTGCTCTTCACATTTGGAATGATTATGTTATTTTCTCTGGTGTAAGTAGTACAAATGTATTGTCCAGTCTGGATCACTGTTTGGCTTGTCTCCATGGAGGCAAGTCTGTGGATAGCTTTTCATTTTCTGCCAGGCACAAAATGAAATTCTCCTCTGATAGAATTTTCACGTCATTATTGTATCTCGTCATATCTTTGGTTTTGCAGAAAAACTCATAATCTATGTACCGGTATGAGAAGTTTAAAAAAGGACATTAGCCTAGCCATTAGTTTCTTTAACCGAAAAATTCACCCCTCAGAATAACTGTAATAAACTGGTTGATTTATTGTTGTTTCGAACAGAAAATACAAATATCAATTGTATATTTTATATACAGACCCTAATCCGCTAAAGTACCCCAAATGCACGTAAACGGAGTGCCCTCAGCGTAAACAAAACGCGAACAGAGCGCAAACGGAGTGCAGATTGAGTGCTGACTGAGCAGACCTGAACCGTTAGCGAACACTGAATCTTTAATAATTAACACACTCCTGAACGCATGTTATAGATCGAGTGCACTCAGACATGCTGAGTGCGCTCAAGTGCGCAGTATATGCAATATATGCTAGACACAGTAAGATAAGTATTCGTGTGCTACTGAGTGAACTCGCTCATTTGGATACACTCTTTTTTTCTTTATTTGAGGGTTAAGTCGATAATCAAAATCAAGATAAAAACAAAATTTTCTTTTCACATAATTATAAACCATGTAGTATATTTAAATTTTCTTTGGTATAACGTATTATAAACCTAATTTTGGTCAACAATTTTTCAATTATATCATAAATATCAATATTTAGCTAATCAATATAATATGTTTAAAAGACCTATTATACAATAGACGATGCATCACTGGTTAACTACCGACTCAATGCCTATTCAGTTGCATATTTAAACATGATTTAATTGCGCAACTAAAATATAAATAATTTTATATATACTGTAATTAACAATTCAAAAGGATGAAATATGAATTCACTATATGCCTTGCTATTTCGATATAAATTAGTTATAGAACATATAGAACATATACTTTATTTTGATTTAAGTGTTTCAGCTTCAAATACAAAAAAAATTAATACATGTGTGAAAACAAAACATAGATATATGGAAAATTATATGATTATAATTATATTTGTTTAAGTCTTTTGGCAAAACAAAAATTACCCATTTTCAATTCAATTTGGAGTTTAGTATTATATTTTTCCCAAACATAGTTACACCGAGTCTGTAAAACTGTTATATTGCAATTAAAGGAAAAACAATATACTCGTGCACATCTCATTCAATAATGCAAATAATAGTACCAAATTAATTGTATTCTTAAATATAAAGTGAGTCAGCAGAGCAGCAGATAGAGTGCTGGCTTCAAACGGCAGAGGTCGCAAGTTTGAACCAGGCTTTAGCCTATGACCTCTCAAAACACAATTCAGTACCAGATCTAATAAGGGATTGCACTGGAGAATGATATGCATAAGCTCCGAGCTTACTTCACAATCAAACTAAATTAAATTAATGTAAAATAAATGTACATATACTAAAATAACATGACAGGCCGAAATAACACGATAGACACAGAAAATAAAAAATAGTAAACGTTAATTTCTAGGTGACCTTTTATCATTTTGTGATTTAAGGTCGTGATTTTATATTGCCTAAAGGACATAAGAAAAGGAACAGCTTTTGATAATGGGAAAGATTTAAATCAACAAAACAAAACATGTATTCACTGTCTATAAAATAGTAAATATATTTTTTTCCTACAAAATCAATACGCATTATCACATACACATAAGCACGTAACGATTTATCTCATATAAAAATTGTGACAAGGAGCAACAAATAAGAAATGACAACACTAATAATAATAATGAAGCAAAAATACTCAGATAATAATAATAATGATAATAATAAAATGATTATAATGTGTTCGGATGGTGTGCCTAGTGTTAAAAATGACCCTGCCCCGATGTTTCTATTGCATAGGCTAATTCCAAAAAGTGCTATGGCCACTATGAGTCAGTAGAGCGTCCTCAGGCCATTTTGGGCCTCTTGTTTTCTTCAAACTTGAGATCTTTTAAGATGCACATTTAAACTGTATGATATATATAAACAGCGTCTGAATAATAATGGATTGACTAAAAAACAAGTCTATCGTAGAAATTCAGCAAATACAGATGTAATAGTATTCTTTTTAAAAATGTCAAACATCTTTTTCAGTGACAAAATCCGTTCATTTGTGCGGTCATATCCAGCTGGAACAACCTTTTATTATGTATCTTAGTAAGTACTTCATGTATGTATTTGAAAAAATTGCTGATATATATTATCAAATACATATATTATGTATCCTATTGAGTGTAAACTAAATTGACGTCGCAACGACATAATGTCAATCAGGCCTGCGGCAGATAGGCGTACATGACATGTTTGAAATACATGTTACTGCTTTATTTGAATATAGATTTTCTTTATACTTTGCATACAGTTTGCAGTTAGATCAAATATAATACATTTAAAACTCCATATAAATGAGACATGTCATGTTTATATTATTAGTTTTGTTCACAAACTTCTGGATATCCCCTCATATACACATATTATGTCTCCTTGTAAGTGTTGTGTATCCTAGTGTGGGCCATATACACATATTATGTATCCTTGTAAGTGTTGTGTATCATAGTGTTGGTCATATACATATATCATGTATCCTTGTTAGTGTTGTGTATCCTAGTGTGGGTCATATACACATATTATGTATCCTTGTAAGTGTTGTGTATCCTAGTGTGGGTCATACACACATTATGTTCCCTTGTAAGTGTTGTGTATCATAGTGTGGATCATACACACATTATGTATCCTTGTAAGTGTTGTGTATCCTATAGTGGGTCATATACACATATTATGTATCCTTGTAAGTGTTGTGTATCCTAGTGTGGGTCATATACACATATCATGTATCCTTGTAAGTGTTGTGTATCCTAGTGTGGGTCATATACACATATCATGTATCCTTGTAAGTGTTTTGTATCCTAGTGTGGGTCATATACACATATCATGTATCCTTGTAAGTGTTGTGTATCCTAGAGGGGTCATATACACATATTATGTATCCTTGTAAGTGTTGTGTATCCTAGTGTGGGTCATATACACATATTATGTATCCTTGTAAGTGTTGTGTATCATAGTGTTGGTCATATACACATATCATGTATCCTTGTAAGTGTTGTGTATCATAGTGTAGGTCATATACACATATTATGTATCCTTGTAAGTGTTGTGTATCCTAGTGTGGGTCATACACACATTATGTCTCCTTGTAAGTGTTGTTTATCATATTGTGGGTCATATACACACATTATATATCCTTGTAAGTGTTGTGTATCCTAGTGTGTGTCATATACACATATTATGTATCCTTGTAAGTGTTGTGTATCATAGTGTTGGTCATATACACATATCATGTATCCTTGTAAGTGTTGTGTATCCTAGTGTGGGTCATATACACATATCATGTATCCTTGTAAGTGTTGTGTATCCTAGTGTGGGTCATATACACATATCATGTATCCTTGTAAGTGTTGTGTATCCTAGAGTGGGACATATACACATATCATGTATCCTTGTAAGGGTTGTGTATCCTAGTGTGGGTCATATACACATATCATGTATCCTTGTTAGTGTTGTGTATCCTAGTGTGGGTCATAAACACATATCATGTATCCTTGTAAGTGTTGTGTTTTTCTTTATACTTTGCATACAGTTTGCAGTTAGATCAAATATAATACATTTAAAACTCCATATAAATGAGACATGTCATGTTTATATTATTAGTTTTGTTCACAAACTTCTGGATATCCCCTCATATACACATATTATGTCTCCCTGTAAGTGTTGTGTATCCTAGTGTGGGTCATATACACATATTATGTATCCTTGTAAGTGTTGTGTATCATAGTGTAGGTCATATACACATATTATGTATCCTTGTAAGTGTTGTGTATCCTAGTGTGGTTCATACACACATCATGTCTCCTTGTAAGTGTTGTTTATCATATTGTGGGTCATATACACACATTATATATTCTTGTAAGTGTTGTGTATCCTAGTGTGGGTCATATACACATATTATGTATCCTTGTAAGTGTTGTGTATCATAGTGTTGGTCATATACACATATTATGTATCCTTGTAAGTGTTGTGTATCCTAGTGTGGGTCATATACACATATTATGTATCCTTGTAAGTGTTGTGTATCCTAGTGTGGGTCATATACACATATTATGTATCCTTGTAAGTGTTGTGTATCATAGTGTTGGTCATATACACATATCATGTATCCTTGTAAGTGTTGTGTATCCTAGTGTGGGTCATATACACATATTATGTATCCTTGTAAGTGTTGTGTATCATAGTGTCGGTCATATACACATATTATGTATCCTTGTAAGTGTTGTGTATCCTAGTATGGGTCATATACACATATTATGTATCCTTGTAAGTGTTGTGTATCCTAGTATGGGTCATATACACATATAATGTATCTTGTATGTGTTGTGTATCCTAATGTGGGTCATATACAAATATTATGTATCATTGAAAGTGTTGTGTATCCTAGTGTGGGTCATATACACATATTATGTATCCTTGTAAGTGTTGTGTATCATAGTGTCGGTCATATACACATATTATGTATCCTTGTAAGTGTTGTGTATCTTAGTATGGGTCATATACACATATTATGTATCCTTGTAAGTGTTGTGTATCCTAGTATGGGTCATATACACATATAATGTATCTTGTATGTGTTGTGTATCCTAATGTGGGTCATATACAAATATTATGTATCATTGAAAGTGTTGTGTATCCTAGTGTGAGTCATATATACACACATTATGTATCTTTGTTAGTGTTTTGTATCATAGTGTTGGTCATAAACACATATTATGTATCTTTGTGAGTGTTGTGTATCCTAATGTGAGTCATATACACAACTTATGTATCCTTGTAAGTGTTGTGTATCCTAGTGTGGGTCATATACACATATCATGTATCCTTGTAAGTGTTGTGTATCCTAGTGTGGGTCATATACACATATCATGTATCCTTGTAAGTGTTGTGTATCCTAGTGTGGGTCATACACACATTATGTTCCCTAGTAAGTGTTGTGTATCATAGTGTTGGTCATATACACATATTATGTATCTTTGTAAGTGTTGTGTATCCTAGTGTGGTTCATACACACATTATGTCTCCTTGTAAGTGTTGTGTATCATATTGTAGGTCATATACACACATTATTTATCCTTGTAAGTGTTGTGTATCCAAGTGTGGGTCATATACGCATATTATGTATCCTTGTTAGTATTGTGTATCCTAGTGTGGGTCATACACATATTATGTATCCTTTTAAGTGTTGTGTATCATAGTGTGTGTCATATACACATATGATGTATCTTGTACGTGTTTTGTATCCTAGTGTGGGTCATATACAAATATTATGTATCCTTGAACGTGTTGTGTATCCTAGTGTGAGTCATATATACACACATTATGTATCTTTGTTAGTGTTGTGTATCATTGTGTTGGTCATAAACATATTATGTATCTCTTGTTTGTGTTGTGTATCCTAGTGTTGGTCATATACACAAATTATGTATCCTTGTAAGTGTTGTGTATCATAGTGTGGGTCATATACACATGTATCCTTGTAAGTGTTGTGTATCATAGTGTTGGTCATATACACATATTATGTATCTTTGTTAGTGTTGTGTATCTTAGTGTGGGTCATATACACAACTTATGTATCCTTGTAAGTGTTGTGTATCCTACTGTGGGTCATATACACACATTATGTATCCTTGTAAGTGTTGTGTATCCTAGTTTGGCTCATACAAACACATTATGTATCCTTGTAAGTGTTGTGTATCATAGTGTTGGTCATATACACACATTATGTATCCTTGTAAGTGTTGTGTATCATAGTGTGGGTCATACACACACATTATGTATCCTTGTAAGTGTTGTGTATCCTAGTGTGGGTCATATACACATATTATATATCCTTGTAAGTGTTGTGTATCCTAGTGTGGGTCATATACACATATCATGTATCCTTGTGAGTGTTGTGTATCCTAGTGTGGGTTATATACACATATTATGTACCCTTGTTAGTGTTGTGTATTTTAGTGTGGGTCATATACACATATTATGTATCCTTGTAAGTGTTATGTATCCTAGTATGGGTCATATACACATATTATTTATCCTTGTTAGTGTTATGTATCATATTATGGGTCATATACACATATTATATATCCTTTTGAGAGTTGTGTATCCCAGTGTGGGTCATATACACATTATGTATCCTTGTAAATGTTATGTATCATAGTATGGGTCATATACTCACATTATGTATCCTTGTAAATGTTATGTATCATAGTATGGGTCATATACTCACATAATGTATCCTTGTAACAGTTATGTATCCTATTATGGGTCATATACATATATTATGTATCCTTTTGAGTGTTGTGTATCCTAGTGTGGGTTATATACACATTATGTATCCTTGTAAGTGTTATTTATCCTACTGTGTGTCATATACACATATTATGTGTCCTTGTGAGTGTTATTTATCCTACTCTGTGTCATACACATATTATGTATCCTTGTAAATGTTATGTTTCCTTGTAAATGTTATGTATCCTAGTATTGGTCATATACACATATTATGTATCCTTGTGAGTGTTATGTATCCTAGTGTGGGTCATATACACATATTATGTATCTTTGTTAGTGTTGTGTATCCTAGTGTGGAACATAATTATACACATATTATGTATCCTTGTAAGTTTTGTGAATCTTAGTGTGAGTCATATACACATATTATGTATCCTTGTAAATGTTGTGTATACTAGTATGGGTCATATACATACATTATGTATCCTTGTTAGTGTGGTGTATTCTAATATATATCATATACACATATAGGTAACAGATATTAAATTAGGTGCCATCTGTGCATGCTTCGTGTGTGCATTCAAAAGCATTTCCTCAGCACATTTGTCACAAGACCGACTACACAAGAAGTCATTTATGGGCTAAATTGTCAGTGGTGCCAGGATATGTTCCAACAGTGGATCTGGTGGCACCAACACTGTGTAGAATGTAATGTGGACCATTTTAGTTGCAGAAGATAGGGCCGCCTTATCCCAAATGTGTATATCTTTAACAACATTTTTGCAAATATCACCATATTGGGCAATGCGATGCATAAAAGATAAAATTACATTTCTGAATTTTTCATTGCTATATCACAATGACCTGAGCAAAAGTCTGAATATTTCTTGAATGCTCCAAGTATAAAACTATGCTTAGTTTATCAAGAATTTATAACAGAGTACATTAAATATTATATTCTCATTTCAGTGGTACATTCCTTGTGACTTATATTGTCCTGATCTGCATTCCATCTGTCAGGTAATGTTCCAATTCAAGAATTTTTTTAAAGCACATTATTTTATCCCACAATGCAATTTTGCAGGGAATGTTTTGAATGGAAACAAATAGCCAAAATTACAAAATTTGCAGATTCCGAAGCACAACTAAAAAACTGTTCAAGGTAATGTATTGTTACCATGGACACAGTTAGCCAAAATTATGAAATTCTGCCTTTCCAGTGCATGACTCCAAACAAAATTGAATGTTCTGGTGGTGCCTTTTGGTATATAGTAGTGTTGGAACAGAAGTAAAATACTGCATGGTGTAGCCCATGGCAGGGGATATTGACGTCTTCTCGTTGTATTGTATAATTATGTTTTGTGAGGAAAGAGAACATTAAGTGTTTTGTAATGGCCACTTATCATTGCTGTATTAACTTCTCTATATCATGAATAGAGGAGTTTCTGTACTTATGCCCTCATCTACATTAACCTATTGTCCCATCTGCATTAAGTTTAGGTGCAAGCTAATTATTCGTAGTGTGCATAGCTTGCAGTTGTATTGATGTATTGATTGATTGAATATTTAGCATCATTCATGCCATCAAGGGCTAACAGATGATCAATTAACCACTCTTTCTTTTGATCGTGAAAAGTTAACCAGTACTCCAGCAAGTAACTGATAACTTTCCCATTTGAATCAGTGGAGAGAGATGAATGACAATATCAGTCATCATGGAGACTGTAGCCAAGCAGGGATTTGAACTCATGACCCCTGGATTGATTGTCAGATGCGCTACCAACTGAGCTAAATGGACCCGGCTAATATGGATGAAAATTGGCATAAGTGTGTTTGCTTTGAGGTAACATGTAACATGTTCTGACTTGACTGTTAAGGTCATATTGCCAGGTAAAAAACTGTCTTTTAGCTCTGTGTTAATAGTTTGGTACAAGTTATAATGTACTGTGCATGCTTGCAGTTATTTGCATGTAATTTAATGCATGAGTTTATACTTATACATTGAGGCCTATTGAGGCGACTATCGCAGAAAATAGTGTAAATCACCTTCTTGACACTAATGGTGCGTTTGGCTACATTTGTTCTTCTAGTGTTTTTGTAGCCCATATTTTGTTACTTGCTTTTTTGGTTGGTTCATAGTAATGAACCTATGTTTCATCACCTGTTATTAGCTTGGAAAATGCTCTTGTGGTAAATATTGGATATTTATTCATATATGAATGTTAAATCACTCTCTTTCGGTCTGCAATTAACAAATGGGGATCCAGAGCAGAAATTCTTCTAATCTTCAAAACATTTTCCAATATTTTAAACACCGATCTGACTGATTTGTCTAGGTATTTGGGCTGATTTGTAGTTGATCTCGAGTCAATAGATCCTTCACTTCATGGTCTTCCAGGACAGGTTTTATCTTCTTTCAAATTGCTTCCATTTTTTTACTTTTTAATTCTACGTGTAACTGTTGAATTAGTTCCACCAGTCTCTCAGATTTGTATGAATATGTCAGGTCAAGGTTACAGTTCCAGGTCGACTTCAGGTCAAGGTTGCTCTCTATATTTAAAACCCTTTAAATGATTTTTTGAAACTTTACAATTGTTAACTTCATCAAGACAATGTGAAAACTATTTCTGAAAACCTGATTGAGGTCACCATTGTAAGTTTATAACACAAGTCATACTGTATCCCCTTTCAAGTACTCGGTCTCAGAACTGCAGTTGAAGTTTTGTAAATACTTGAATTGTTACATGTAAGAGGGTTAGAAAATAAGACATGGACATTAAATTTTATCCTTGCACTCTAATTTCCTGCAAAAAACATGATGCTTTATTTTTTAATAAATAAAACATACTCTAGAGACAGAATTTTCACTTTATTACAACATTGTTAATCTTCCTTATTATTTGCAGGAGGAAGTATCCTGGAAACTTTATCTGCCTTACAGTGTTTGTAAGTTTTTGCAATTTTTTTTATCTCCCGCTTTCTGAAGAAAATTGGGGGATATTGAAATGACATCTGTCTGTCCGTCAGTCACGTTTTTTTACCAACAACTTTGCGGACAGAAACCCTCCCACAGTTTTTAAAGACCAACAACCTTGTGGATGCTACTTCTTCAAGTTTTAAATTGATTGAAATAAAACTACACATTAGGAATATGGACTAAACAAGTGCCTGTTGTATTTATGTTCCAATTAGATTATTTTTATAGAGTTATGGCCTATGTTTTTTTTTACTGAAATAATTTTTCTCGTATTTTTTATTCAAACATAAGGACTCGCCTTAAAGTCCCATCAAACTTCCGAAAAACACACTTTTCGATAATAACAAAAATGCTTGAAACTGAATGTGTTTGTATACTTGCTAAACCTATATAACCCCTTTTTGACTGCTTTTTAAAAACTTACAAAATAAATACTTTAAGGATATTTGTTTACAAATCTCTCCGATTGTTTTTCGACAATCTTTGCCAAAGAAAATCTAGAAAACAGAGTTAACCATTACATTACAATTAATTATTTCCAAAGAAAATACAACTTTACTCATTGCCGCTTGTTTTATTAAATGGTTGAGGCATAATGAAGTGTTATATATTCAGACTGATGATGTACCAGTTTATTTCTAGAACAAGAGAAAAGTGGCAATATGAGGATTAAGACCGTTGGATGAGGGGTCCATAAGCAAGACTAGAATATTTATGGCTTGAGGAAAATTATAAATTAAATATTGATTTTTCTTTTTTAGCTTACCGGTGTCCGTTAACTTTTTATTGTGTGCACTCTAGCACCCGCATTTTTCATTGGATCTGCATTAAACTTAAACTTATGTAGTAGTTATATAACCATAATATCTTGGACATGTTATTGAACTGGCAAAATTGGAATATTAGTGTCAGAATAATGACCCTTGAATTGTCAAAAGCTGCACTATTTTACCTTGTGTGCACTCTAGCACCAGCATTTTTCATTTGATTCTCATCAAACTTGAACAGTAGTTATGTAATCATAATATCATGGACAAGTTTATAAACTGGCCAAATCAATTAATTAATATTACATTATTTGACCTTGTGTGTGTGTGCCGGGCCCAATCAGCTCAGTCAGTTATGCGTCTGACTATCAATTCAGGGGTCGTGAGCCCGGCAACAGTCTCCGTGATGATTGATATACGACACTGTCTCATTGTCATTCGTCTCTCACCGCTGATTCAAGTGGAAAAGTTATCCGTTACTTGCAGAGATGGGGTGTGCCAGAGTACTGGTTAACCTTTCAGGATCCCAGGAGACAGTGGTTAGGTTAACTAATCATCTGTTAGCCCTTAATGGCATAAAAATGACGCTAAATATTCATTCAATCAATTAACATTGTGTCCATTCTAGTACTCACAGCTCACACTTGATGTCCACCAAATTTACATAGTAGTAACATAACCATAATACATAGTAGTTATATAGCCATAATATCTTCTTGAACTGGTCAAATCGGATAACTATTGTCACAGTTATGGCCTATGAGTCATCAAGAATGCGTTATTTGATGTTGTGTAGACTCTAGTACTTGCAGTTTTTATTTGATCCTCATTAAACTAACACAGTAGTTATATAACTATAATATCTAGGATAAGTTTTTGTACTGAGTGGCCAAATCGGATAATAAGTGTTGGACCTTTAATTGTCAAAAATTGTGTTGTTTGACATTGTGTGCATCTAGCATTTGCAGTTTTAATTTAATCATAGACTTCCACAGTTATTATGTAACCATAATATATTGAATGAGTTGTTGAACCGGCCAATCGGATAAAAATTGTCAGAGTTATGGCTCTTTGATTGTCAAAAATTGTGTGTATTTGATGTTGTGTGCACTCAAGCACTCACAGTTTATATTTGATCTTCATTAAACTTTCACAGTTGTTATGTAACCATAATATCTTGAACAAATTTTTGAACTGGCCAAAATGGATAATTAATGTCGGTTGTTATGGTCCTTGAATCAACAAAAATTGCATTATATGAATTTATGTACACTGTAGCACCTGCAAAAATTGCCATCTTTGGCATTTCCTCCTCTGCCACAGGTGAGCGATTTTGGGCCAATCTTGCCCTCTTGTTTAAAGATAATTAAATTGATGTCTGCGATAGAAATGTATTGTTTTCATGAGCTTGTCAGAATATATTATTTATACACACAAAGAAACAACGAGTACTTTTGCTCAAGATCTGCCCTAGCATAAACACATGTTGATACTGTTGCACACGCTTTTGTGTAACAGATCACTTTATTGCTGTCAATATTGAGAGGAAACTAAGGTTTTTTTGTATAGTACAGTTATTACAAAAGTAATTTTATTTTGAAGCTTCCGTGCAATAAATTAGTTTGTGGGTTTCAATTCACTAATACATTTGGGAGAAATACGGAATGTTCTTAAACACTTTCTAGCCGCAAGAGACCATAGCAAGCGGCTTTAAACACATCCCTTGCAGTCCCCCATGCTACATGTATGTTTCTCTCTGAAGTGAATTGAGCATATATTAAAGACAGATACTTTTCCAAATTAGCCTTGTGACTCCCAGTTCTCTGTCGAAAGTGTTTATCAGATAGAGACCATTAATTTGTAAACAAAACCCGTTTTTTAAATATTTAAAATAATGTACATTATATATTTTTCCATTTGCAAACTTTTTCAGGGGTTAAATAAACTTGTAATCTGTCACCTGGAAGAATAAAACTGCGTTAAACTAAAGCTAAATATGACCATTTCATAAGTTTAATGAACCATTAATACAAAACTGATAATGTCATCACTATAGGGTTTAGTAACATATTGACCACTTACTGTATCCACTATCAGTTATGAACTACAGTCTTATATGTTAAAAGTCATGCTATTGTGCTGAAATAACAAGTGAATCACACAGTGACATCAAATTGTTCTTCTTTGCTTCAGATATGGGCAGTTTGTGTTCATTTTTCTGCTGCAGACAAACAGATGGATGTCCACTATCTGACCTGTATCACTCAAAAGGCTGTTTTTCAAAGTTTCGTTTAGCATGAATGTCATCTGTTCTTTCCTTGTAAACTCTTATTACTTTTGGCCAGTTTTATCTTTTTCCTTCTTGTTCTGCTTGTACAACCTTGCAGACGCAACTTCTCCCACAATATAAATCCAATTCATATGAAATTTGCTGTTCAGCAAGTTCATTGTCTGAATATGTGCCTGTGCTAGTAGTGTTCTGTTTAAATTATTTTCTATGGCCCTTTGGTCTTTTTACTTAGATTTTATTTCATGCTTTGAACCAACAACCTTGCGGATGCAACTCCTCTAACAATTTTAACCCAATTTCATTGAAACTTGTTGTACTCCAAGTACAAGTCTGAATATGTCTGTAATATAAGCATTCAGATTATATTATTTTTTACGGAACCATGTCACTTTGTTGTTTTAACTCTCTTTTATGGGCCCTTAATCATTTCAATGAAATTACATTTGTTGTAATTTTACATTTGAGCCTATAACTGTTAAGTAAATTCAATTTTCTGATGAGGACAGGCCTTTACAGACCCCACCCTGTCTTCAAATTCTTTTTGTCCATTTTACTATATAGTTTTTTCTTATATTTTTTCTAGCGCATTTCTTTTACCAGCTTACCATTCCCAACTCCCACACACCCTGCCAAATTTCCTGCTCATCTGTTTCTTCACTTATTGTTTAACCTTCACCTTGATTTTACTTCAACCCACAAATATCCCCTACCAACAACTTTTTTTTTAACATTACAATATTTTGTTCACAACTCGGGCATCATAATGCAGTGTTCCTGTTCCCACATCCACAAACAATGTTTATTTTGCTCAGTCCTTGGCACTTTTGAGCGGGGAATATGAATCAACTGAATTTTCTTGTTGTTTTTTTATATTTTGTTTTGTATTAAGATAGCTAGCGACAATCCTATCATTTTTTTGCATCTGGCATAAATTTTCAAAAATTTGTACAAATATGCTATATATGCAATGAAGTATCAGCTTTCGATTTAGCTTTGTTTAGCTGAGACTTCAGAGATCAATTGTATAGATTTTTTATAAATTAAAAATGTCAAAAAATCCGATAGGAGCACCACAAACTACTTTAAATGAAATACTCTGCTCTAGCATGACAACTTGGGCATTTCTTTTGGAAAGATTTGGTGAAACAATGGAAAACCTGAAACTTGAAAAATCAGTTTCAACCTATCTGATTGTTTCACTGGTTGTACAGGTATGTATGTTTGGTAGCAAACAGCAGTCTGCTTTCTTTGCTCCACTGGTCATTTACAAGTTAAACTAAACCTGCCCTTTTACTTAATTAATGTTGGAAGTGATTGTTCTTACAACTTAATCATTCATGCTTAATCATTTCATTCTGGTTGGACCCAAACAAGCATAATTTAAGTCTGATAATTTAAGTAGCTAACAAAGACAAAGATCAAAATCGTAAACCTATTATTGTTCATGCATTCTATTGTTATACCACGCAACATTTTGCTTCACTTGTATCATAACCAGTTCCCTTTATACTTTGTAATTTATATAACCTATTTAATCTTTTTTTCTTTTCAGACCTGTGCATTTACCTACCTAGTGGCGACCATCAGCAGGTACGCATACTCACTTTTTCTGTTTTACTTGATTGTAGCTTTAACTTCGAAAATTGTGGCAATTGCCCCAAGACCAGTGACTTAATTACAGAGACTGGCAGGCTAATATCAGATCAACTTACACGGCTGTAATTCTGGGTAATATTTTTTTATGAAGAAAGATTAAGATGTACCAAAAGTTATCCATGGGTGGTGAATATTTCATATTGATGTATATCAATATTTAAAGGCTTTTATTTTTTTTCTTTAAAAATTGGCTGAAAGTGAGAAATGATCACAAATAATAACTGTTTAGCATAAAAATTATTCATTTCTTAAAATTAAAAAAAAAAAAATTACCAAACCAAAATTACAATCGAACCCTTGATATCAAAATCACAAAAGTATGTTGGTTAGTTAGGGGAAGTTGTGTTTCCAGGACTTGGAAAACACCAAATGTGCAACCTGAAATTTAGACATTAAGGACCTGCAGTCACTTATCTCTGTTTATAAATGTCCCTGTGTTTTAGCTGTTTCTATTTTATCATTTAAATATAAAATAAATATTAAGCTCAACAGAGTTATTATCATAGAACATTCTGTCATTTGTAATTTCATCTGCCAATTCCACAATTTCTTTAAACTTTTATGAAACCTCTGGATGGATTTTAATGATGTTTCCATAGAATTATTTTAAGGCAATAATGGTGGATTTCTCTGACAGCTGTTGTGCTAGTACACCACATAATCAAAGCATAGTCATTCAGTTATTCAGTCTGTCCCCTTATGTTTCCCATATTTATGTTTCAGTTACTAAACGACCAACAGTGTGATGGTTACAACAGGCATAACAACCACAGTGTGTCAGTTATTCAGTCTGTCCCCTTATGTTTCCCATATTCATGTTTCAGTTACTACACGACCAACAGTGTGATGGTTACAACAGGCATAACAACCACAGTGTGTCAGTTATTCAGTCTGTCCCCTTATGTTTCCCATATTCATGTTTCAGTTACTACACGACCAACAGTGTGATGGTTGCAGCAGGCATAACAAACACTGTGTGTCAGTTATTCAGTCTGTCCCCTTATGTTTCCCATATTTATGTTTCAGTTACTACAGGACCAACAGTGTGATGGTTACAGCAGGCATAACAACCGCTGTGTGTCAGTTATTTAGTCTGTCCCCTTATGTTTCCCATATTCATGTTTCAGTTACTACACGACCAACAGTGTGATGGTTACAGCAGGCATAACAACCACAGTGTGTCAGTTATTCAGTCTGTCCCCTAATGTTTCCCATATTCATGTTTCAGTTACTACATGACCAACAATGTGATGGTTACAGCAGGCATAACAACCACTGTGTGTCAGTTATTCAGTCTGTCCCCTTATGTTTCCCATATTTATGTTTCAGTTACTACAGGACCAACAGTGTGATGGTTACAACAGGCATAACAACCACAGTGTGTCAGTTATTTAGTCTGTCCCCTAATGTTTCCCATATTTATGTTTCAGTTACTACATGACCAACAATGTGATGGTTACAGCAGGCATAACAACCACTGTGTGTCAGTTATTCAGTCTGTCCTCTTATGTTTCCCATATTTATGTTTCAGTTACTACATGACCAACAGTGTGATGGTTACAGCAGGCATAACAACCACTGTGTGTCAGTTATTCAGTCTGTCCCCTTATGTTTCCCATATTCATGTTTCAGTTACTACACGACCAACAGTGTGATGGTTACAGCAGGCATAACAACCACAGTGTTTCAGTTATTTAGTCTGTCCTCTTATGTTTCCCATATTCATGTTTCAGTTACTACACGACCAACAGTGTGATGGTTACAGCAGGCATAACAACCACAGTGTGTCATTTATTCAGTCTGTCCCCTTATGTTTCCCATATTCATGTTTCAGTTACTAAACGACCAACAGTGTGATGGTTACAGTAGGCATAACAACCGCTGTGTGTCAGTTATTCAGTCTGTCCCCTAATGTTTCCCATATTCATGTTTCAGTTACTACACGACCAACAGTGTGATGGTTACAGTAGGCATTTCAACCACTGTGTGTCAGTTATTTAGTCTGTCCCCTTATATTTCCCATATTTATGTTTCAGTTACTACATGTACATGACCAACAGTGTGGTGGTTGCAGCAGGCATAACAACCACTTTGTGTCAGTTATTCAGTCTGTCCCCTTATGTTTCCCATATTTATGTTTCAGTTACTACACGACCAACAGTGTGATGGTTACAACAGGCATTTCAACCACTTTGTGTCAGTTATTCAGTCTGTCCCCTAATGTTTCCCATATTTATGTTTCAGTTACTACATGTACATGACCAACAGTGTGATGGTTGCAGCAGGCATAACAACCACTTTGTGTCAGTTATTCAGTCTGTCCCCTTATGTTTCCCATATTTATGTTTCAGTTACTACACGACCAACAGTGTGATGGTTACAACAGGCATAACAACCACAGTGTGTCAATTATTCAGTCTGTCCCCTTATGTTTCCCATATTTATGTTTCAGTTACTACACGACCAACAGTGTGATGGTTGCAGCAGGCATAACAACCACTTTGTGTCAGTTATTCAGTCTGTCCCCTTATGTTTCCCATATTTATGTTTCAGTTACTACACGACCAACAGTGTGATGGTTGCAGTAGGCATTACAAACCATTGTGTGTCAGTTATTCAGTCTGTCCCCTAATGTTTCCCATATTTATGTTTAAGTTACTACACGACCAACAGTGTGATGGTTGCAGCAGGCATAACAACCACTTTGTGTCAGTTATTCAGTCTGTCCCCTTATGTTTCCCATATTTATGTTTCAGTTACTACACGACCAACAGTGTGATGGTTGCAGCAGGCATAACAACCACTTTGTGTCAGTTATTCAGTCTGTCCCCTTATGTTTCCCATATTTATGTTTCAGTTACTACACGACCAACAGTGTGATGGTTACAACAGGCATAACAACCACTGTGTGTCAGTTATTCAGTCTGTCCCCTAATGTTTCCCATATTTATGTTTCAGTTACTACATGTACATGACCAACAGTGTGATGGTTGCAGCAGGCATAACAACCACTTTGTGTCAGTGATTTAGTCTGTGCCCTTATGTTTCCCATATTTATGTTTCAGTTACTACACGACCAACAGTGTGAAGGTTGCAGCAGGCATAACAACCACTGTGTGTCATTTATTCAGTCTGTCCCCTTATGGTTCCCATATTTATGTTTCAGTTACTACATGACCAACAGTGTGATGGTTACAACAGGCATTACAACCACAGTGTGTCAGTTATTCAGTCTGTCCCCTAATGTTTCCCATATTTATGTTTCAGTTACTACATGTACATGACCAACAGTGTGATGGTTGCAGCAGGCATAACAACCACTTTGTGTCAGTTATTCAGTCTGTCCCCTTATGTTTCCCATATTTATGTTTCAGTTACTACACGACCAACAGTGTGAAGGTTGCAGCAGGCATAACAACCACTGTGTATCATTAATTCAGTCTGTCCCCTTATGGTTCCCATATTCATGTTTCAGTTACTACATGACCAACAGTGTGATTGTTGCAGCAGGCATAACAACCACTTGTGTCAGTTATTCAGTCTGTCCCCTTATGTTTCCCATATTCATGTTTCAGTTACTACAGGACCAACAATGTGATAGTTGCAGCAGGCATAACAACCACTTGTGTCAGTTATTCAGTCTGTCCCCTTATGTTTCCCATATTCATGTTTCAGTTACTACACGACCAACAGTGTGATGATTACAGCAGGCATAGCAACCACAGTGTGTCAGTTATTCAGTCTGTCCCCTAATGTTTCCCATATTCATGTTTCAGTTACTACACAACCAACAGTGTGATGGTTACAGCAGGCATAACAAACACTGTGTGTCATTTATTCAGTCTGTCCCCTAATGTTTCCCATATTTATGTTTTAGTTACTACACAACCAGCAGTGTGATGGTTACAGCAAGCATAACAACTACAATGTGTCAGTTATTCAGTTTGTCCCCTTATGTTTCCCATATTCATGTTTCAGTTACTACACGACCAACAGTGTGATGGTTACAGCAGGCATAACAACCGCTGTGTGTCATTTATTCAGTCTGTCCCCTTATGTTTCCCATATTTATGTTTCAGTTACTACACGACCAACAGTGTGAAGGTTGCAGCAGGCATAACAACCACTGTGTGTCAGTTATTCAGTCTGTCCCCTAATGTTTCCCATATTTATGTTTCAGTTACTACACGACCAGCAGTGTGATGGTTACAGCAGGCATAACAACCACTGTGTGTCAGTTATTCTGTCTGTCCCCTAATGTTTCCCATATTTATGTTTCAGTTACTACACGACCAACAGTGTGAAGGTTGCAGCAGGCATAACAACCACTCTGTGTCAGTTATTCAGTCTGTCCCCTTATGTTTTCCATATTTATGTTTCAGTTACTACACGACCAACAGTGTGAAGGTTGCAGCAGGCATAACAACCACTGTGTGTCAGTTATTCAGTCTGTCCCCTTAGGTTTCCCATATTCATGTTTCAGTTACAACATGACCAACAGTGTGATGGTTACAGCAGGCATAACAACCACTGTGTGTCAGTTATTCAGTCTGTCCCCTTATGTTTCCCATATTCATGTTTCAGTTACAACATGACCAACAGTGTGATGGTTACAGTAGGCATAACAACCACTTGTGTCAGTTATTCAGTCTGTCCCCTTATGTTTCCCATATTCATATTTCAATTACTACACGACCAACAGTGTGATGTTTACAGCAGGCATAACAACCACAGTGTGTCAGTTATTCAGTCTGTCCCCTTATGTTTCCCATATTTATGTTTCAGTTACTACACAACCAACAGTGTGATGGTTACAGCAGGCATAACAACCACTGTGTGTCAGTTATTCAGTCTGTCCCCTAATGTTTCCCATATTCATGTTTCAGTTACTACACAACCAACAGTGTGATGGTTACAGTAGTCATAGCAACCACAGTGTGTCAGTTATTCAGTCTTTCCCCTAATGTTTCCCATATTTATGTTTCAGCTACTACACTTCCAACAGTGTACAGCATGCATAACAACCGCTGTGTGTCATTTATTCAGTCTGTCCCCTAATGTTACTAGACGACCAACAGTGTGATGATTACAGCAGGCATAACAACCACAGTGTGTCAGTTATTCAGTCTGTCCCCTTACGTTTCCCATATTCATGTTTCAGTTACTACACAACCAACAGTGTGATGGTTACAGCAGGCATAACAACCGCTGTGTGTCATTTATTCAGTCTGTCCCCTAATGTTACTAGATGACCAACAGTGTGATGGTTGCAGCAGGCATAACAACCACTGTGTGTCAGTTATTCAGTCTGTCCCCTTATGTTTCCCATATTCATGTTTCAGTTACTACACAACCAACAGAGCGATGGTTACAGCAGGCATAACAACCACTGTGTGTCAGTTATTCAGTCTGTCCCCTAATGTTTCCCATATTCATGTTTCAGTTACTACATGTACATGACCAACAGTGTGATGGTTACAGCAGGCATAACAACCACAGTGTGTCAGTTATTCAGTCTGTTCCGTAATGTTTCCCATATTCATGTTTCAGTTACTACATGTACATGACCAACAGTGTGATGGTTACAGCAGGCATAACAACCACTGTGTGTCAGTTATTCAGTCTGTCCCCTTATGTTTCCCATATTCATGTTTCAGTTACTACATGACCAACAATGTGATGGTTACAGCAGGCATTACAACCACTGTTTGTCAGTTATTCAGTCTGTCCCCTTATGTTTCCCATATTCATGTTTCAGTTACTACACAACCAACAGAGCGATGGTTACAGCAGGCATAACAACCACTGTGTGTCAGTTATTCAGTCTGTCCCCTTATGTTTCCCATATTCATGTTTCAATTACTACATGACCAACAATGTGATGGTTACAGCAGGCATTACAACCACTGTGTGTCAGTTATTCAGTCTGTCCCCTTATGTTTCCCATATTCATGTTTCAGTTACTACATGACCAACAATGTGATGGTTACAGCAGGCATTACAACCACTGTGTGTCAGTTATTCAGTCTGTCCCCTTATGTTTCCCATATTCATGTTTCAGTTACTACATGACCAACAGTGTGATGGTTACAGCAGGCATTACAACCACTGTGTGTCAGTTATTCAGTCTGTCCCCTTATGTTTCCCATATTCATGTTTCAGTTACTACATGACCAACAGTGTGATGGTTACAGCAGGCATTACAACCACTGTGTGTCAGTTATTCAGTCTGTCCCCTTATGTTTCCCATATTCATGTTTCAGTTACTACACGGCCAACAGTGTGATGGTTGCAACAGGCATAACAACCACAGTGTGTCAGTTATTCAGTCTGTCCCCTTATGTTTCCCATATTCATGTTTCAGTTACTACACAACCAACAGTGTGATGGTTGCAGCAGTCATAGCAAACACTGTGTGTCAGTTATTCAGTCTTTCCCATAATGTTTCCCATATTCATGTTTCAGTTACTACACTTCCAACAGTGTACAGCAGGCATTACAACCACTGTGTGTCAGTCATTCAGTCTGTCCCCTTATGTTTCCCATATTCATGTTTCAGTTACTAAATGACCAACAGTGTGATGGTTACAGCAGGCATAACAACCGCTGTGTGTCAGTTATTCAGTCTGTCCCCTAATGTTTCCCATATTTATGTTTAAGTTACTACACAACCAACAGTGTGATGGTTGCAGCAGGCATTACAACCACTGTGTGTCAGTTATTCAGTCTGTCCCCTTATGTTTCCCATATTCATGTTTCAGTTACTACACGACCAACAGTGTGATGGTTACAGCAGGCATAACAACCACTGTGTGTCAGTTATTCAGTCTGTCCCCTTATGTTTCCCATATTCGTGTTTCAGTTACTACACAACCAGCAGTGTGATGGTTACAGTAGGCATAACAACCACAGTGTGTCAGTTATTCAGTCTGTCCCCTTATGTTTCCCATATTCATGTTTCAGTTACTACACGACCAACAGTGTGATGGTTACAGCAGGCATAACAACCACTGTGTGTCAGTTATTCAGTCTGTCCCCTAATGTTTCCCATATTTATGTTTCAGTTACTACACAACCAACAGTGTGATGGTTGCAGCAGGCATAACAAACACTGTGTGTCAGTATTTTAGTTTGTCCCCTAATGTTTCCCATATTCATGTTTCAGTTACTACACGACCAACAGTGTGATGGTTAGAGTAGGCATAACAAACCACTGTGTGTCAGTTATTCAGTCTGTCCCCTAATGTTTCCCATATTTATGTTTCAGTTACTACACGACCAACAGTGTGATGGTTGCAGCAGGCATAACAAACACTGTGTGTCAGTATTTTAGTTTGTCCCCTAATGTTTCCCATATTCATGTTTCAGTTACTACACGACCAACAGTGTGATGGTTGCATTAGGCATAACAACCACAGTGTGTCAGTTATTTAGTCTGTCCCCTTATGTTTCCCATATTAATGTTTCAGTTACTACACGACCAACAGTGTGATGGTTACAGCAGGCATAACAACCACTGTGTGTCAGTTATTCAGTCTGTCCCCTAATGTTTCCCATATTCATGTTTCAGTTACTACACGACCAACAGTGTGATGGTTAGAGTAGGCATAACAAACCACTGTGTGTCAGTTATTCAGTCTGTCCCCTAATGTTTCCCATATTTATGTTTCAGTTACTACACGACCAACAGTGTGATGGTTGCAGCAGGCATAACAAACACTGTGTGTCAGTATTTTAGTTTGTCCCCTTATGTTTCCCATATTTATGTTTCAGTTACTACACGACCAACAGTGTGATGGTTGCAGCAGGCATAACAACCACTGAGTGTCAGTTATTCAGTCTGTCCCCTAATGTTTCCCATATTTATGTTTCAGTTACTACATGTACATGACCAACAGTGTGATGGTTGCAGCAGGCATAACAAACACTGTGTGTCAGTATTTTAGTTTGTCACCTTATGTTTCCCATATTTATGTTTCAGTTACTACACGACCAACAGTGTGATGGTTGCAGCAGGCATAACAACCACTGTGTGTCAGTTATTCAGTCTGTCCCCTAATGTTTCCCATATTTTTGTTTCAGTTACTACACGACCAACAGTGTACAGCAGGCATAACAACCACTGTGTATCATTTATTCAGTCTGTCCCCTTATGTTTCCCTTATTCATGTTTCAGTTACTACACAACCAACAGTGTGATGGTTGCAGCAGGCATAACAACCACTGTGTTTCAGTTATTCAGTCTGTCCCCTAATGTTTCCCATATTCATGTTTCAGTTACTACATGACCAACAGTGTGATGGTTGCAGCAGGCATTACAACCACTGTGTGTCAGTTATTCAGTCTGTCCCCTTATGTTTCCCATATTCATGTTTCAGTTACTACACTTCCAACAGTGTACAGCAGGCATAACAACCTCTGTGTGTCATTTATTCCGTCTGTCCCCTAATGTTTCCCATATTTATGTTTCAGTTACTACACAACAAACAGTGTGATAGTTGCAGCAGTCATAACAACCACAGTTTGTCAGTATTTCAGTCTGTCCCCTTATGTTTCCCATATTTATGTTTCAGTTACTAGACGACCAACAGTGTGATGGTTGCAGCTGGCATAACAACCACTGTGTGTCAGTTATTCAGTCTGTCCCCTTATGTTTCCCATATTCATGTTTCAGTTACTACATGACCAACAGTGTGATGGTTACAGCAGGCATAACAACCACTGTGTGTCAGTTATTCAGTCTGTCCCCTTATGTTTCCCATATTCATGTTTCAGTTACTACATGTACATGACCAACAGTGTGATGGTTGCAGCTGGCATAACAACCACTGTGTGTCAGTTATTCAGTCTGTCCCCTTATGTTTCCCATATTCATGTTTCAGTTACTACACGACCAACAGTGTGATGGTTACAGTAGGCATAACAACCACTGTGTGTCAGTTATTCAGTCTGTCCCCTTATGTTTTCCATATTTATGTTTCAGTTACTACACAACCAACAGTGTGATGGTTACAGCAGGCATAACAACCACTGTGTGTCATTTATTCAGTCTGTCCCCTAATGTTTCCCATATTTATGTTTCAGTTACTACACGACCAACAGTGTGATGGTTGCAGCAGGCATAACAACGGCTGTGTGTCAGTTATTCAGTCTGTCCCCTTATGTTTCCCATATTCATGTTTCAGTTACTACACGACCAACAGTGTGATGGTTGCAGCAGGCATTACAACCGCTGTGTGTTTGGCCATCTCCTTGTTTGCCATACAGACAAAGGTAATATTGCTATTTCGCTATTAAAGTTAATAACTTTTACACATAAAAATTACATTAAGCTGGCCTTTCCATAATATACATATTTTTGCAATATAATTAAATTATCGAATTATTCTGACAAGGACTGTTGTTATCAGCATAATTTCCTCATAGAAATAAGTTTTACATTGTTGTCTGACTTCCCCTCATTTAAACTAGTCAAAGGCCAGAACGGATCATGTAGTGGTATATTATCCGACATCTGTTTTCTTTGTTCAATGTCCTGGTATGTATGATAACTTTTCTTGCAAACACTAAAACCTCCAGTTTTCATCCAATCTTGACCAAACTTGGTCAGGATATTTCCATCAGTTCTAGCCCCTGTGGTTCTGGCTAAGAATAGTAACACTGCCGATCTCTGCAGAGGGGTAGGAATCCTCCTAATGGGTGTCATGTTCTTTTTATCATTTTTTGTCGTGTTCACTATTATGGTTAAATTATCAACCCCTGTGCGGTTTCAGGGAGCCATATCAGTGATGGCAAGAATAGGACCACTGTGGCTCATGCATGTCATAAGAAGCGACAATTTAAGTAATACGACAGAATTTACTGAAACTCTGCAGTATGCAGGTTTCAAGGTTCTAGGTTCATTCTGCATATTCATTTGTTGGTGTATTTTTGTTTAAATCTGTATGTTAATTTGTTGTTTTTGTACATGTAGAGTGAACCTGAAATCTTCATTCCTGTTGGCGTCAAATAACCTATAATGTGTTGGTACGCCATAAAACCCCATTCATTCATTCATTCATTCATTCATTCATTCATTCATTCATTCATTCCATCAGTTCTATAAAAGCTGAGTTATTGAACTATCTATATCAGATCAGAATGGACAGAACTATGGTCCTTGAATGATTGTAAAATGCTGAATTTGTCTGGTAAATATGGTAGTGTGTTAGAATGTTCATGTCTATGAAAGCTTGAATGATTTATTGAATTAGCCATGCCAGCCATACCAACCCAAAATGGGCAGACTCTTGATGCAGTGTATCACCTTTACGTTTTAGATCTCTCAGGTGACCTTTTGCGATCACCTTTTCTTCATTGTTGTGCATTGTCTGTCATGCTTCCTTAATCATTTTTCACTTCTTCTCAAAATTGTGAACTTCATGGTCCCCGACCTCATGGGACCTTGTGGGTGGGGCCAAAACAGTCAAATGCATGGTAAACTTAAAACATTTTCTTAATATTGGAAGCACTGGGATACAAATTACTAGAAAAGTTATTGATGCCTAAGGTTGCTTCATAAAAAAATGTGAATTTCATTCCGTTGGGTCTCATCGTTTGGCTCTAGGGGTGGGGTCTGGGGCCAAAACTGCTAATTCTAAGAAAAACTTAAAAATGTTCTTTTTAATATGGGGAGTGCTAGGAAACAAAGTGTAAGTATATTATTGAGGCCTATTGGTCCTTCATGAACATTACGTGTTCCTGCCCAAATTTTGTGTGATTTCTGCCAAATCTGTTCAAATAATGACACTCATAATTCAAAAAGAAGTGAAAATTGATAATCATGTGAGCGACAGACATAAAGAAAAATATTTGAACCTATTTTGGACCTCTTGTTTACATATGTAACAGAATGAGAAAAATATATAGCCAGTCCTAGATACGAACCTAGGACCCTTGGCTTACAGGATGAATGCTCTACCGACTGGGCTAGATGGCCCACTTACATGCATTTCTCTCCTAGTAGGTTACATACACACTGTGTCATATTCCCTCACGAATTTGGAATTTGTCCCCAAATTTCCATAGAGACCAGAGAATCGTGTGAATGTTTCTCGGAATATATATAAGTCACAGTCCCTCGTTGGGCGCCAAATGTAACAGTACAAGAAAAGGGACAGGGTGAATGCTTTACCAACTGAGCTAGCCGGACCACTTACATACATTTCTTTCTTAGTAGGTAACGTACACACTGTGACACATAATATAGTAAGCTATCTTTATGTTACCAGTATTTGTTTTACAGAAAAAACAGAAGCATACAATACTGTAAAATGTGCATGTTTATTTATTTCTGGATGCATTAGCCCAATGCAATAAAAATATTTTATTATATTCACAATGCACTTATTAGAATGTTCTCAGGTGTGATCAGTTTTGATTTGATATAATTTTGTACATGCAAGCAAACTTCACATTGGTATTATTGATTTCAGATTGACTTCACAATGTGTTCTGGTCTCCTGTTTGCTCTCGTTATGGTTCTCTTACTCTTCGGCATTTCCTGCATCATTGTGTATGTCACAATTGGATACAACTACGTAAGTTTTTACTTCCTCCCTCCCGGTTAGTTTACAGTGTTTAAAGTAATGATATCAATTGGAGGAAAACTTGATGCTATTTTTAGTCCACCTGAGCCTTATAGGTTTTTTTTATATTCATTCATAATTGGTTCAAAATTAGTGAAAACGGTCCCTGTTAGTAGAGATTTCAAGATGGTTCAAATGGAGGGACTTGGGTCCATTAGGGCCCAGTAAGAAAACTTAATTTTAATACAGTAAGACTACGGGAAAACAGATAACCCTCTTGTTTAGAAATTGCGTTTCTGGCCAAAATCCAGTGAAAGTTTCTAGCTGTGAAATGGTCTATCTATTTCACTGAAATATTTTTGGCTTGCGATACAGACTAACCAGTCTTATTCTTCTCTGACGTTTGGTCTATATCATCAGACTCAAAACTTTAAAACTTTTTGTGAAACAGCAAACAGGTTTGCCGTTATAATTACACATTCATCATAATATCAAACTACATCCGTAAGTACACATACTTTCATACACAAGGTAGTTTTGTACATCAGGTAGTTTCCACCCTGAATTTGTATGTGTATGTTACATGTAGTTATAACCAATACCATTTCAAGTATTGAAATAATACAGTCGAATGCTGATATACATGTACCACCCTCCGATTCAACACGAAACTTGTTATAATGCAGTTTTTCTATGGCTGCCATATTTAAAATTTATTTTTTAACCAGATTCATGAAAAAAGTGTGTTATAACAATTGATGAATTGCTTGAAATATCAAAACTACATTGTGAAGTTACTTTTTTCCAGCTGTGACTTCATCTAGTTTGTGCATCAATTACACCTAATTAATCCAGAGTTACATTATGATAACCACTTATGGTTATACAAAACAGAACATATATTTTATTTTGACTTATACATACAGTATCTCATCATGACATATATATATATACATATTCATTATAATACGTGAAAGGTTCACATTCACAAACACGCACATACTAAAGCATGCATGCACGCATGCACGCGCGCACACACACACACACACACACACACACACACACACACACACACACATATATGCTAGCATTCACATATTCAGGCACATGTTTAAACTGGAACCTGATTTCATTACACATATAAATCAAATGTTATTAAACGTTATTACTTATATCATTTTGAGGATAAACTTTAGTTATAATTTACATTGTTTCTTATTGTAAATGCTTCTTTTAAGTAAATAGCTAAATTTGTCACCTCTTTTTTCGATTCAACTTTCATTAGTTCAATAAATTTAAATACACTGGGCCTTCTATAGTTATATTTTCTAACATATAATTTACGAATATGCTCATACATTGGACAGATCAGAATAAAATGAATTTCATCTCCTATATCTCTTGAATTACAAATTGTACAATATCTTTGATTTCTTGCAATTCTATTCTGAGCGTATCTCCCAGTTTCAATTCTGAGTGTATGAGCTGATAGCCACAATTTGGACAGAAAGGTTCTAATAGTTTTAAAGGCAACATATATAAGTACATCTCATATCTAAACACATTTTTGTAGTGTTTGTACATATCCAAAATATACACAATATTGATTTTAACTGGTTTACACCAACAAACAATGGTCAAACAATGGTCTGTCCTGTTTATCACACTGCCATGTTTTTCGCAAATTCTATTGGCCCATTTGTTTACACTTTATCAGAAACATAGCTGCCAATCTAGAGCTAAATATAGATTACTCACTAGGTGGCTTACTAGGTAGAATCATGAGTTGATCATGTGATGTAAAGAGCATTAAAGATGGCCAATAAAGAATGTTTTTGTTTCAAAACAAAGGTATTTTGGCATATATACGATAGAAAAATATAATTACAGAATAGTAACAATGTAAGGAACCACATTATATTGAAACCTGAGTGTACATTTTTTGTACAATTGTACATTTACAATTAATCATTTATGACAATTGAATGTGATTGTCTATGTCATTATGTTATTTAAAGCAGTTGTGCTGCAGATTTCTTGTTCTCATCTGTTTAAGAAATTATTTTAATCATCTTGAGTATTGTTTAGTCATAGCATTGATACTGAGTTCTTCAAAGAGGTGTTAATAACCGTAAGGGCAAGGACCCAAAAAATGAATACATTTGTGAATTTCCAAAAATCTTCATCTCGGGAACTAAATAGCCAAATTTGTTCATATTTGTTATAAATGACTCACTTATAGGAATCACAGTTTCTAGTTTGTTCAAATAAATGAGATTGGGTTCATTAGGGCCAAATAAGTTTTTACACTTGTGGAAAACAATAAATTCTGTTTTTATGCTCGTGTCATTGAAACAATGGTGAAGACATTATCCTGTCTTGGGTCACATACTTTGTTAGATTCCTCCCGCTGAACAATCACTTGTAGATTTAATGTCGATGAATTTTAAAACATCATTCCAAAACTGTACTAGGTTGACTCACGTAGAAGGCTGGAGCTGGCAGCACAGACATCCATCCTGCTCAATGGCTGCTTGAAGAGTGTTGATTGATTGAATATTCATGCCATCTAGGGCTAAGAGATGATCAGTTAACCTAACTACTGTTTCCTGGGATCCTAAAAGGTTAACCAATACTTAATCTCTGCAAGTAACTTATAACTTTACCACTTGAATCAGCGGTGAGGGACAAATGATAATTAGACACAATGTCGTATATCAATCATCACGGAGACTGTTGCCGGGCGGGGATTCAAATTCACGACTCCTGGATTGATAGTTGGATCCGTAACCGACTGAGCTAATCGGGCCCTACCTTTGAGGAGTGTAATGAACTGATGTTTATATAAATGAGGAATGTTCAACCATTCTAGTTCAGGATAAATACATCAATTACAGAATGGCTTGAATGAAAGAGTATAATCAAGTATTTTGTAGGTCAGTATGTTAGTCGTGTAGATTTTTCAAGATTGTGAAAATTATGTTAATGATATGGCTTGGTAATGTATTTGATCAGTTTGGGTTTATTAAATACCAATTAAATGATACAGTGTTCATGAGCAAAAACTGGATTTTTCAGATTCTTGACTGTGTGTGGGGAGGCCTGGCTGCCCTTGTGTTTTCCCTGGTGAGTATTCATAAATGCATAAAAAAAAGTATGACAAAATGTAAAACCATTAGGTAAATGTACAATTGTGAAGAATGTATGACAAAAAGTAGAACCATTAGGTTGTAAAGAATGTATGACAAAAAGTAAAACCATTAGGTAAACATACAGTTGTGAAGTTTGTATGACAAAAAGTAAAACCATAAGGTAAATGTACAGTTGTGAAGATTGTATGACAAAAAGTAAAATTATTAGGTAAACACACAGTTGTAAAGAATGTATGACAAAAAGTTAAACCATTAGGTAAATGTACAGTTGTGAAGAATGTATGATAAAAAGTAAAACCATTAGTTAAACACACAGTTGTATAGAATGTATGACAAAAAGTTAAACCATTAGGTAAATGTATAGTTGTGAAGAATGTATGACAAAAAGTAAAACTATTAGGTAAACACACAGTTGTAAAGAATGTATGACAAAAAGTTAACCATTAGGTAAATGTACAGTTGTGAATGAATGAATGAATGGTGTTTTACGGCACGTCGACACATAAATAGGTGTGAAGAATGTATGGCAAAAAGTAAAACTATTAGGTAAACATACAGTTGTGAAGAATGTATGACAAAAAGTTAAACCATTAGGTAAATGTACAGTTGTGAAGAATATATGGCAAAAAGTAAAACTATTAGGTAAATGTACAGTTGTGAAGAATGTATGACAAAAAGTAAAACTATAAGGTAAATATACAGTTGTGAAGAATGTATGACAAAAAGTTAAACCATTAGGTAAATGTACAGTTGTGAAGAATATATGGCAAAAAGTAAAACCATTAGGTAAATGTACAGTTGTGAATAATGTATGACAAAAAGTAAAACCATTAGGTTAACACACAGTTGTGAAGAATGTATGACAAAAAGTAAAACTATTAGGTAAACGTACAGTTGTGAAGAATGTATGACAAAAAGTAAAACTATTAGGTAAACGTACAGTTGTGAAGAATGTATGACAAAAAGTAAAACTATTAGGTAAACATTCAGTTGTGAAGAATGTATGGCAAAAAGTAAAACTAATAGGTAAACGTACAGTTGTAAAAAATGTATGACAAAAAGTAAAACTATTAGGTAAACGTACAATTGTGAAGAATGTATGACAAAAAAACAAACATTAGATAAATGTACAGTTGTGAAGAATGTATGACAAAAAGTAAAACCATTAGGTAAATGTACAGTTGTGAAGAATGTATGATAAAAAGTAAAATCATTAGGTTAATTTACAGTTGTGAAGAATGTATGACAAAAAGTAAAACTATTAGGTAAATGTACAATTGTGAAAAATTTATGACAAAAATAAAAACATTAGGTAAATGTACAGTTGTGAAGAATGTATGACAAAAAGTAAAACCATTAGGTAAACATTCAGTTGTGAAGAACGTATGGCAAAAAGTAAAACTATTAGGTAAATGTTTAGTTGTGAAGAATATATGACAAAAAGTAAAATCATTAGGTAAACATTCAATTGTGAAGAATGTATGATAAAAAGTAAAACTATTAGGTAAATGTACAGTTGTGAAGAATGTATGACAAAAAGTAAAACCATTAGGTAAACATTCAGTTGTGAAGAATGTATGACAAAAAGTAAAACCATTAGGTAAACATTCAGTTGTGAAGAACGTATGACAAAAAGTAAAACCATTAGGTAAACATACAGTTGTGAAGAATGTATGGCAAAAAGCTCATCGACTCCTAAACATAATCGCTTTAAATAATACAAATTACTTCATGGATGGGAACTGAAATAAAAGGTATTAGTCACAGCTAAAATCAAAAGCAGGTTTTCATAAATAAATTGTACACTGATGTCAAAATTATACACTCCTCTGTATATTAAATGACATTATGTTATTACTTGTATAAAAATCTTGACAATTTGAAGTGCAGACTAGAGTATCTTATTGGACAAGTATATCTTGCATATGAAAGTCTATATTAAAACAAATGCATTTATAAGTATAATATTGATATGTAAAATAATTGTGAGATATAATGCTGGCAATATTATGTTAGTGATAGTTGAAACATCTTTTTGTTTCAGTCAGTTAATTTATTTCTAATTTTCAATAAATTTGTGACTGTAAAAGGTAATTTTTGATATCCCTTGGAAAAGGTATTGGTGCTTTTAAGTATATCCGTAAAACAAAATTTATATGGGTGTATCTCTTTCTATGTTGTTTGTATTCCCCATTTACAAGACTATTTATACCCTACCACATAGCAGAAGGGTGATGAAGAAATGGTCTACATCCTTCCTTTTATCTGCAAGTCTCTGTGACACTTCATTCCTCTCCATATTTTCTTAACCCTTTGGATGGTATTTGATGTAAAAAGGCACAAATGTCCACCTCATTTAGGTGACATGCAGAACCTAGCTTCCAGTCGGGTATAATTGAAGTCAAGCTTATACTTAAAGGTCAAATAGGCACAATGTTGTGTCTGCCCTATATCTTCTAAACCCCTTGAAGGTCAAATTAACAGTCAAAGATCAAATCTGTATGATTTGGTGTTCTGATACTGATACTGGTTCTAACCAGGAAGAGGACACAAGAGTGGTTCAAATAGGCTCTAAGCTTTCTTGGCAATTAAGATAAAACAATTTAAGATAAACTATTGATTGATTGATTGAATATTTAGCATCATTTTTATGCCAGTGAGAGCTCACAGACGATCAGTTAACCTAACCACTGTTTCCTGGGATTAACCAATACTCGAGCACACCCCGTCTCCGCAAGAAACTGATAACTTTCCCACTTGAATCAGTGGTGAGAGACGAATGATAATGAGACACAATGTCGTATATCAATCATCACTGAGACTGTTGCCGGGCGGGGGATTCGAACTCACAACCCGTGGATTGATAGTCAGACGTGTAACCGACTGAGCTAATCGGGCCCGATAAACTAAACTCCTTGAAGGAACTTGCTATAACTGGGCACAAATGTTCACTTCATACATGTATGATTGTGGTCAAAGTCATACCCAAAGGTCAGATAGGCATAATTTCATGTCTGCTGTACATCTTCTAAACCCTTGAAGGAATTTGAATTTGAACTTGACAGAAATATTCATCCCCATTGGGACGATGTTGGCTTTCAGTCACATATAATTAAGATCAAGGCCATACTTAAAGATCAAAGGTCATTTAGGCATAGTTTTGTGTCAACTCCTTATCTTCATATTTCCTCAAAGGAATTTGATATTGTTACAATTATTCACCAGACTGAGATTGTGTGCAGAACCAGCCTTTCAGTCACCTGTGATTGAGGTCCAGATTACCTTATCATCAGTGATGTTGTCAACAATGTTGCCATATGTTGAAATTATGTGTTACTCAACCATACAAACCCAGCAGTGGTGATAAAGCTGTCACTCAGATTACTGCCCCTTGTTTAAATAGCCAAAGTAAGCATTGGAAAGAAACAGTCAGTAATCAGAGTAAAGCCAACTGATTTGTTAGAGAATTTGTTATTACATGTCTGTAAGTTTATTTTATTTGTCACACTTCCATTTCAGTTTCTGATCTATGACACTCAGATGATTGTTGGTGGCCGCAAACATGAACTAGACCCAGAAGAGTATGTGTATGGAGCCCTACAGCTATACATTGACGTTGTCTACCTGTTCCTTATCATACTGTCACTGTTTGGCAAGTCAAACTAAGTATGTGTATGGAGCCCTACAGCTGTACATTGATGTTGTCTACCTGTTCCTTATCATACTGTCACTGTTTGGCAGGTCAAACTAAGTACGTGTATGGAGCCCTACAGCTGTACATTGACGTTGTTTACCTGTTTCTTATCATACTGTCACTGTTTGGCAAGTCAAACTAAGTACGTGTATGGAGCCCTACAGCTGTACATTGACGTTGTTTACCTGTTCCTTATCATACTGTCACTGTTTGGCAAGTCAAACTAAGTATGTGTATGGAGCCCTACAGCTGTACATTGACGTTGTCTACCTGTTCCTTATCATACTGTCACTGTTTGGCAGGTCAAACTAAGTACGTGTATGGAGCCCTACAGCTGTACATTGACGTTGTTTACCTGTTTCTTATCATACTGTCACTGTTTGGCAAGTCAAACTAAGTACGTGTATGGAGCCCTACAGCTGTACATTGACGTTGTTTACCTGTTCCTTATCATACTGTCACTGTTTGGCAAGTCAAACTAAGTATGTGTATGGAGCCCTACAGCTGTACATTGACGTTGTCTACCTGTTCCTTATCATACTGTCACTGTTTGGCAGGTCAAACTAAGTACGTGTATGGAGCCCTACAGCTGTACATTGACGTTGTTTACCTGTTTCTTATCATACTGTCACTGTTTGGCAAGTCAAACTAAGTACGTGTATGGAGCCCTACAGCTGTACATTGACGTTGTTTACCTGTTCCTTTGGCAAGTCAAACTAAGTACGTGTATGGAGCATTACAGATGAACATTGGTGTTGTCTACCTGTTCCTTATCATACTGTCACTGTTTGGCAAGTCAAACTAAGTACGTGTATGGAGCCCTACAGCTGTACATTGACATTGTCTACCTGTTCCTTATACTGTCGCTGTTTGGCAAGTCAAACTAAGTATGTGTGTGGAGCATTACAGCTGTACATTGACGTTGTTTACCTGTTCCTTTGGCAAGTCAAACTAAGTATGTGTATGGAGCATTACAGCTGTACATTGACATTGTCTACCTGTTCCTTATCATACTGTTACTGTTTGGCAAGTCAAACTAAGTATGCGTATGTTTAGCCCGACAGCTGTACATTGACGTTGTCTACCTGTTCCTTATCATACTGTCACTGTTTGGCAAGTCAAACTAAGTATGTGTATGGAGCCCTACAGCTGTACATTGACGTTGTCTACCTGTTCCTTATCATACTGTCACTGTTTGGCAAGCTAAACTAAGAAACATGATAAAGAAATACATGACATATATTAAAGTGTATATACTGTATAGTATAAAAAAAACACCTTGTAAATCTATAATAAATGTGAACTTTTGGAGAGAGAGAAAAAACTCATGTACGTGTACAAATAGAAATTATTTACAAAAAATCCAGTTTTAAAGGATCCTTTATTTGTGCAAGCAACAGTTTTATCTGGAACAATAAAACAAAAGAATTAAATATGAATAAATGTTGAGGGTCAGTTAGGTAACATTTATGATGGTGTCGTAGGTAGCGTGGTTTTCACACCATAACTTTTAGTGATTATTTAATTTTATATTTTTAAATTATTGCAGGCATATGTATAATATTGCATTATTAATGAGAGAAAATAATATGCATATTTAGAGGGTTTTCCTCCCACTTGCCTTTCTGGTCATTGAATATACTACTGTAAAATATTTGTAATTTTTTTAAAAGGTGTTGTATTGTTAGCAGGGAGATAATTATAGCGTATTTGAAAAAAGCAGATTTAAATTGTGATTTTGTTTAAGTTTAAATATATATATATATATATATATATATATTTATATATATATTACTTGTATAAGCCATACTGTTATTATAAGATATGTTGTTACTCTGATGTTAACCTCAGTATCGCTGTGTAAATATGCCAAATTGTATACAACCTCATGGCATTGTTGTCACAAACATATTTTAAATCTCTAAGCAGTACTTGACATAGTGTGATGTCACGTTCAATTTTTGCAGTAAGGTCATTTTGAACTTTGCAAAATTTGAATTTTACTGCAATTTCTTACACAACAAACAGTGTAATTCATATAAATTATTATCTATTTTTTGGTACTTTTTTGCTGTTTATGCCCACCTTAAAGGGCGCATCATATTTTGTAAAGGTTTTCCTTATTGATTTGATTTTTCTCATTGTAATTTTATCATATTTTCATGTTTGTTTCACCTTAATTGTTATTTTACATATTAAACATTATCAATTACCTCCCTTTTTCATCCCCTGAAGTAGGAATAATATATTCCAAAAGTGCTCAAAGGGCATTTTAAAATATTTTTGTAAAGAATTCAGTATTTTATTAATATCAGAGTAATTAATCATCTCTCTCATAATTATATAAAGAGAGAGATATAGATATAGTTATGAACAAATACTTGGTAGGTTTCATTTTGAATATTTTTTCTTTTTTTCCATGGAAACAAATAGCCAAACCAGATTTCTACAAAATAGTTTCAAAATAACTTCGCAAAGCTTTCTGCACATGTAGTGGGTGTAGTAGTGCCTTTGCTTTGAGGCAGCTTTTATTTTCATTAAGTATGAACTTATTTAGTTCTGTTTTCAAAAGCTAGTGGTCTAGTGCTTTTTGATATGAGGTAATTTTTCATTTTCAAGATGTGAAATAAAAAACATCTTATAAGATACCCATTTGGAGAGGATGTTAAACAGTTGAGAAAATTTTGCAAAATTAATCAGAGCAAGGTCTGATGTCTTATAATAGTCCTTACAGACCTGACCATATTTCTCTCGTATTTTTACTTACCAGTCTTGGATAAGAAATTTTTCAACTTTTGTCACCAACACTGGCCCAATAATTGGTCGTCTGCCTCTACCTTGATTCCCATCCATTTTTGTTTTGCCACTTGAAAATAAGCGACAGACTCATATTTGTCAGTATTCGTATCCTTTGCCTATTTCATTGTCTGCTTTGGTGTCATGACCTGATTTACACAAACTTTACAACTGAGTGTGTTTTCGTAGATTCTGATGATACTGTGTGAAACAACTGCACTGCATATTAGAACGGCACAGACTGACGTTTGAACAAAACATCAATGATTACAAATGATGTCATTCTATCAGCAGACAAACTTCGGTAGAATTTATTTTCACATTTATAGAGAAATAGTGAATTTAATAGTGTGGGTGTTATGTAAAAATGATGTCATTTAGACCATGCTGGAGATGAAATACTTCCATTAATTTATAATATATAAATATTATACCAGTAAGGAAAGTTTAAATGAAATAGTGCAAACCATTTTCAAGATATAACAAAAGTCCACGTAAATTTCTTACTCTGAACAGGTGAACATATCCATATATGTTTACATTTTATTAAATGACATATTACGATTTTATGATGATTGTCCTGTCAGAATAAGAAAATTGAATTAATTTGAACTGAATATATAGCTAGGCTAAATTTTTTGACATGAAGTTTTTATTACAAACAATGAGGTATTTAAGGCAGTTGTTCAAACAAGTCAGTATAATAACAGTAATCAAGTTATAAATAATCACATATACTGGTACTATAATAGATTGTGTTTATGATTTGTACAGTTTTGATGCAGGTATGATGTCTGTGATTTTGTGTATACATGTATTATAATTACTGTAGAACATTGACTTGAAGTAAAGGTTTTTTAGTTCAGCTTCACATCCATGATTGATTATTCTAACATCCTTTGGTCAGGTACACATGTACCTCATTAGCATAACATGTTCTTCACAAAGGAAGAGATTGAGTTTAATTTGAACAAGTTGTTTATCACTTGTTTATTAATTTATGGAAACACAAATTTAACTCAATATATAAATCAGACATATTCATATAAAGACTTTTAACATAAAGCTGTCATGGTAAATTGTTCATTGTCTGTCTGTTAACCTTTTTCTTGTAGACGTGATAGCACCTTCATTTTTCAATGAATCTTAACCCCCACCCACCCACAGGGCTTATAAGCACATTTTATGTGAAATTTTAAAAAACATTTTCTCTAAAATTTTGAGGCCTAGACCTTTTATATTTTACATGTAGCTTTGCTTGGGGGTCCCCTAAAAGATTTGTTGAAGCCGGGTCCCAGGGGTCAAATTTAGGGCTGCCACAGGGGTCACTGTTTTACATAGTGTTATATAGAAAAAATGTTGTAGACGTGATAGTACCTTCATTTTTTCATTGATTCTTAACCAAACTTGCACAGCAGTTATATAACCACAAGATCTCGGAAGAGTTCTTGAACCAGTGTCATTCGACCACAAATGTCCCCGCCACAAGGCTATAAGCACATTTTAAGTAAAACTTTAAAAAACATTTTCTCAGAAACTTCAAGGCTTAAATTTTAGATATTTTACATGTAGCATTGCATGAGGGTTCTCTAAAAGATTTGTTGAAGTCTGGTCCCTGGGGTCAAATTTGGAGCTGCCACATGGATCACCGTTTTACATTGAGTTACATAGAGAAAATGTTGAAGATGCGATAGAACGTTCAATTTTCTTTGAATCTTAACCAAACTTGCACAGCAGTTATTTTAAAAAACATTTTCTCTGCAAGTTCAAGGTCTAGACTTTAGATATTTTACATGTAGCATTGCATGGAGGTCCTGTAAAAGATTTGTTGAAGTCGGTTCCCTGGGGTCAGATTGGGTGCCACAAATTCCCCCACCACAGGGCTTATAAGCACATTTTAAGCAAAATTTAAAAAAAAACCATTTTCTCTGAAAGTTCAATGCCTAGACCTTAGATATTTTACATGTAGCATTGTATGGAGGTCCTGTAAAGCATCTGTTGCAAGTAGAGCATTCAGGTCCTCTTGGGCCTCTTGTTTGTTGACAGTTTGGAAACAACAGTAGTGGACAATCTACTACCAGTTACAAAAGTTTAATTCATATTGTGTATTGGTGTTAAATGCCATTTCCAACACATTTCAGGTTATATATGGCATATACAGACCTCATTCCTTCTGCAAGTAACTGACAAACTTTGTCATAAACAATCACACCTTTGTAAGCGGCCACCTTTATTGAGCAACCATTTGTCTTAAGCAGCCACATTTGCTATTTCCCATTTCTATGCAATTAAAGCAAATTTACCTGTGTTAAGCAATAACCTGTCTTAAAAGGCCACTTTTGCTCCTTCACTTGACTGACTGCTTAAGACACTTGCAACATCAGCAGTGAGAAGTAAATGATCTTGAAGCACTAGTGCTTAAAATAGTGGATTTCACTGGCAGGTCTGTGACCTTCAACAAAATCTTTGAAACGTTTGCAAGAGTATTACAAAGGTACAAACGTTACTGATAAAATTTGCATATACAACAAGATATAAATTGATATAAATTTTTAAAAATCTGTGAAAAGGTTCACTAGGTCTGGCATCAGCATACATAATAGATAATGATTATCTGGCATCAGTGTACATACTAGATAGTGATTATCTGGCATCAGCATACATAATAGATAATGATTATCAGGCATCAGCATACATAATAGATAGTGATTATCTGGCATCAGCATACATGATAGAAAGTGATTATCTGGCATCAGCATACATAATAGATAATGATTATCTGGCATCAGCATACAAAATAGATAATGATTATCTGGCATAAGCATACATAATAGAAAATGATTATCTTGCATCAGCATACAAAATAGATAATGATTATCTGGCATCAGTATATGTAATAGATAATGATTATCTGGCATCAGCATACATAGATAATGATTATCTTGCATCAGCATACATAGATAATGATTATCTCACATCAGCATACATAGATAATGATTATCTCGCACCAGCGTACATAGATAATGATTATCTGGCATCAGCATTCATAGATAATGATTATCTGGCATCAGCATACATAGATAATGAATATCTTGCATCAGCGTACATAATAGATAATGATTATCTGGCATCAGCATACAGAGATAATAAAAATCTGGCATCAGAGTACATAGATAATGATTATCTTGCATCAGTATACAAAGGTAATGATTATCTTGCATCAACATACATAGATAATGATTATCTTGCATCAACATACATAGATAATGATTATCTTGCATCAGTGTACATAGATAATGATTATCTGGCATCAGCATACACAGATAATGATTATCTGGCATCAGCATACATTGATAATGATTATCTGGCATCAGCATACATAGATAATGATTATCTCGCATCAGCATAAATAGATAATGATTATCTCGCATCAGTGTACATAGATAATGATTATCTCGCATCAGTGTACATAGATAATGATTATAGGGCGTCAGCATACAGACATAATGACAATCTGGCATCAGAGTACATAGATAATGATTATCTGGCATCAGCATACATAGATAATGATTATCTGGTATCAGCATACATAGATAATGATTATCTTGCATCAGCGTACATAATACATAATGATTATATGGCATCAGCATACAGGCATAATGACAATCTGGCATCAAATTTCATAGATAATGATAATCTGGAATCAGCATACATCGATAATGATAATCTTCCATCAGCGTACATAGATAATGATTAACTGGTATCAGCATACCTAGATAATGATTATCTGGCATCAGCATACATAGATAATGATTATCTGGTATCACAAACATAGATAATGATTATCTTCCATCAGCATACATAGATAATGACAATCTGGCATCAGAGAACAAAGATAATGATTATCTGGCATCAGTATGCATAGATTATGATTATCTGGCATCAACATACATAGATAATGATTATCTGGCATTAGCATACAGAGATAATGATTATCTTGCATCAGTGCACATAGATAATGATTATCATGCATCAGCTTAAATAGATAATGGTTATCTGGCATCAACATAAAGAGATAATGATTATCTGGCATCAGCATACATAGATAATAATTATCTTGCATCAATGTACATAATAGATAATGATTATCTGGCATCAGCATACATAGAAAATGATTATCTGACATCATAGTACATAGATAATGATTATCTTGCATCAGCATACAGAGATAATGATTATGTTGCATCAGTGTACATAATTAATAATGATTATCTGGCATCAGCATACATAGATAATAATTATCTTGCATCAGCATACATAGATAATGATTATCTCGCATCAGTGTACATAGATAATGATTATCTGGCATCAGCATACAGAGATAATGATCATCTGGCATCAGCATACATAGATTATGATTATCTGGCATCAACATACAGAGATAATGATCATCTGGCATCAGTGTACATAGATAATTATTATCATGCATCAGCGTACATAATAGATTATGATGATCTGGCATCAGCATACATTGATAATGATGATCTGGCATCAGCCTACATAGATAATGATTATCTGTCATCCGTGCACATAGATAATGATTATCTTGCATCAGTGTACATAGATAATGATTATCTTGCATCAGCGTACATAGATAATGATTATCTTGCATCAGCATACATAGATAATGATTATCTGGCATCAGTGCACATATATAATGATTATCTGGCATCCGCATACATAGATAATGATTATCTTGCATCAGTGCACATAGATAATGATTATCTTGCATCAGCGTACATAGATAATGATTATCTTGCATCAGCGTACATAGATGATGATAATCTGGCATCAGCGTACATAGATAATGATTATCTAGCATCAATATACATGGAAAATGATTATCGTACATCAGCGTACATAGTAATAGTGATTATCTGGCCTCAGCATACATAGAAAATGATTACCTAGCATAAGCATACATAGATAATGATTATCTTGCATCAGCATACATAGATAATGATTATCTTGCAACCGCATACATAGATAATGATCACTGGCATCATTGTACATAGATAATGATTATCTGGCATCCGCATACGTAGATAATGATTATCTGGCATCATTGTACATAGATAATGATTATCTGGCATCAGCGTACATAAATAATGATTTTCTGGCATCAGTATACAGAGATAATGATAATCTGGCATCAGCGTACATAGATAATGATTATCTTGCATCCACATACATAGATAATGATTATCTTGCATCCGCATACATAGATAATGATTATCATGCATCAGCATACAAAAATGATGATAATATGGCATCAGCGTACATAGATAATGATTATCTAGCATCAATATACATGGAAAATGATTATCGTACATCAGCGTACATAGTAATAGTGATTATCTGGCCTCAGCATACATAGAAAATGATTACCTGGCATAAGCATACATAGATAATGATTATCTTGCATCAGCATACATAGATAATGATTATCTTGCAACCGCATACATAGATAATGATCACTGGCATCATTGTACATAGATAATGATTATCTGGCATCTGCATACATAGATAATGATTATCTGGCATCATTGTACATAGATAATGATTATCTGGCATCAGCGTACATAAAAAATGATTTTCTGGCATCAGCATACAGAGATAATTATAATCTGGCATCAGCGTACATAGATAATGATTATCTTGCATCCACATACATAGATAATGATTATCCTGCATCCGCATACCTAGATAATGATTATCATGCATCAGCATACATAGATAATGATTATCTTGCATCCGCATACATAGATAATGATTATATGGCATCAGCGTATGTAATAGATAATGATTATACTGCATTTGGTCCCTGTGGTCAAAGGAGCTGCCACATGGATCACTGTTTTACATTGAGTTATATAGAGAAAATGTTGAAGACGCGATAGTTTGTTCAATTTTCATTGAATCTTAACCAAACTTGCACAGCAGTTATATAACCACAAGATTTGGATGAGTTCTTGAACCGGCATCATTGGACCACAACTGTCCCCGCCGAAGGACTTATAAGCACATTATAAGCAAAATTTTAAAAAACATTTTCTCTGCATCAGCCCCACTTTCTTGTTGTATTCCTATAAAATGTCAAAGTCTTGGTTTAAGAATCGAGCTACATTGATAAATTCCTTTATATGTAATTTAAATTACACCAAATGGTAAATTAACATATATATTGTCCTTGAATTACAAATGAATAGACTTTAAGGTAAAAAATTTGTTTTAAAAATAGAAAAAATAAAACAGAATTCTAATGCATTTACATTACCGGTAGACTTGTTACATACAAATATATACTACCCATTGAAATAAACGTGTTACATGTACCTTCAGTGCATGTTAAAAACAAGTATCAGTTTAACTTTTTATTAATTTTCACCATTTCCACTTGAACACCATCTGTTGCCCAGTAATCTTGTTAATGTTTTAAACGGTCAGACCCTAACTGGACCATATCCCTTCCACTTTCATATAATATGGCTAAAGTATATGACTACTTGCATGTGTAAGTCTTGCAGGACATTTTGATTGTTACATTAATTATGTCACCTTGGTTAATTCAGTTAAAAACATTTATTATTATCTAAGATGAAATTGATTACAAAAATGGTATGTGCTGTTGTCGTTTTTGTGATTTCATTTTAAAGATGACACCCACGTCAAAATCTAATATTTTGTAGATTTTTATAAAATGAGGTCACTAAGATATCATTTTGTCACACATATAAACTGAATTTATAATGAGCATCATAAGAAAAGAAGGATAACAAATATTTTAATTTTTGAAGAAAAAAAAACTTTTGAAAAAGTTTTTGCTCTTGTGTATTTTTGGTTTAGAAAAAAATTATCGACTGTACCCACAACCTTCTGTTATATTTTTTTTTTAACCAAAAACTCATACAAAAGTCAAGTTGGGATAATTAGACTAATTTTGTTTTAGTTTCCTTTGGTCCAATGTTAGCACTTTCAGAATTTATAAAGAAAATCGTAGGTTGCTGTGCATTTTAAAGAAATATTTGTTACCTTTTGGTGTTATTTTAAAAATATTTATATTTGATGACATCATAAAATAATGAATGTTATGTTTTTGTTTAAAATAAGTCTAATACACACTATCAAACACTTGTACAACTTTAAAAAGACAAAATATTATTTTTTATTATGAAAAATATTTTTTTCTACATCTGCCTAAAGTTACACATAACCCCTAGAAAATGATGCCAAAAGTTCAGGGAAAATATTGACATGTTTGTGGTTTAAATCATATCCATATTCGTAAGACTGCAACATATATAGTTTGAAAAAATGCTTCATCTCAATAACTAATTAGTAAAATGGGTTCATCTCAATAACTAATGAGCCAAATGGGTTCATCTCAATAACTAATGAGCCAAATGGTTTCATCTCAATAACTAATGAGCCAAATGGTTTCATCTCAATAACTAATGAGCCAAATGGGTTCATCTCAATAACTAATGAGCCAAATTGGTTCATCTCAATAACTAATGAGCCAAATGGGTTCATCTCAATAACTAATGAGCCAAATGGTTTCATCTCAATAACTAATGAGTCAAATGGGTTCATCTCAATAACTAATGAGCCAAATGGGTTCATCTCAATAACTAATGAGCCAAATGGTTTCATCTCAATAACTAATGAGCCAAATGGGTTCATCTCAATAACTAATGAGTCAAATGGGTTCATCTCAATAACTAATGAGCCAAATGGTTTCATCTCAATAACTAATGAGCCAAATGGTTTCATCTCAATAACTAATGAGTCAAATTGGTTCATCTCAATAACTAATGAGTCAAATGGGTTCATCTCAATAACTAATGAGTCAAATGGGTTCATCTCAATAACTAATGAGTCAAATGGGTTCATCTCATTAACTAATGAGCCAAATGGTTTCATCTCAATAACTAATGAGCCAAATGGTTTCATCTCAATAACTAATGAGTCAAATGGGTTCATCTCAATAACTAATGAGCCAAATTGGTTCATCTCAATAACTAATGAGTCAAATGGGTTCATCTCAATAACTAATGAGTCAAATGGGTTCATCTCAATAACTAATGAGTCAAATGGTTTCATCTCAATAACTAATGAGCCAAATGGGTTCATCTCAATAACTAATGAGCCAAATGGTTTCATCTCAATAACTAATGAGTCAAATGGGTTCATCTCAATAACTAATGAGCCAAATGGTTTCATCTCAATAACTAATGAGTCAAATGGGTTCATCTCAATAATTAATGAGTCAAATGGGTTCATCTCAATAACTAATGAGCCAAATGGTTTCATCTCAATAACTTATGAGTCAAATGGGTTCATCTCAATAACTAATGAGCCAAATGGGTTCATCTCAATAACTAATGAGCCAAATGGTTTCATCTCAATAACTAATGAGTCAAATGGTTTGATCTCAATAACTAATGAGTCAAATTGGTTCATCTCAATAACTAATGAGTCAAATGGTTTCATCTCAATAACTAATGAGCCAAATGGGTTCATCTCAATAACTAATGAGCCAAATGGTTTCATCTCAATAACTAATGAGTCAAATGGGTTCATCTCAATAATTAATGAGTCAAATGGGTTCATCTCAATAACTAATGAGCCAAATGGTTTCATCTCAATAACTAATGAGTCAAATGGGTTCATCTCAATAACTAATGAGCCAAATGGGTTCATCTCATTAACTAATGAGCCAAATGGTTTCATCTCAATAACTATTGAGTCAAATGGGTTCATATCAATTACTAATGAGCCAAATGGACTCATCTCAATAACTAATGAGTCAAATGGGTTCATCTCAATAACTAATGAGTCAAATGGTTTCATCTCAATAACTAATGAGTCAAATGGACTTATCTCAATTACTAATGAGTCAAATGGGTTCATCTCAATAACTAATGAGCCAAATCAATAACTAATGAGCCAAATGGTTTCATCTCAATAACTAATAAATCAAATGGGTTCATCTCAATAACTAATGAGTCAAATGGGTTCATCTCAATAACTAATGAGTCAAACGGGTTCATCTCAATAACTTATAAGCCAAGTGGACTCATCTCAATAATTAATGAGCAAAATGGATTCATCTCAATAGCTAATGACTCAAATGGACTCATCTCAATAACTAATAAGTCAAATGGCTTCATCTCAATAACTAATGAGCCAAATGGGTACATCTGATTAACTAATGAGCCAAATGGACTCATCTCAATAAAAACTAATGAGCCAAATGGGTTCATTTCAATAGCTAATGAGCCAAAAGGGTTCATTTCCATAACTAATGAGCCAAATGGGTCCATTTTTTGGTGTTAAGAATCAATATGAGCAAGGTTTTAAGTTGTCCAAATAAGGGGGTTAGGGTCCTCTTTGGACCTCTTGTTTTAATTCTGCTTTGTATTTTTGTTTAATTTTGTGTATTGGTTCAGTATAAGTAGGTTTAATACTTTGCTCCATTTCTGGAACTTGCCAAAACACATCCACTAACTTTTTTCAAATTTCAAAGTTGTGTGTACTCTAGAACCTACATTTTCATTGGATCTTCATCAAACTTATAAAGTAGTTGTACAAATTGCACCTACAATTTTTATGTGTGACAAGGCTTTTAACTTGATCCATTAAATCATCACTGCACCTATTAAATATTCTTCATTTATTTTAAAAATATGATGATAAATAACTCCATGTGGTTGAAGAATCATAATAAGTGAAGATAGCGGGTGTTTACGTGAGAAAAATTGATATTTAACATATAAACCACCATTCTATCATCAGTTTTTTATTTCATTATTGTACCTGGTCAGAAATATCAATTAGCCAGATATAGCCTCTATTTAATGTATATCCCAAGTGGTTATTAAACATTTGTTTAAAAAGAAAATGCAGCACTAATAGTGTCCATGCTTTCTATTTGTTGATGTATTAATATTAACATTGAGTTTCTCTCATTTTTTTTTAAAAGATATTATCTAAATATTGATCAAATAGTTTTACATGAAATTTTCACTATAAATTGTGAATTATTTATTATTTTATCTACAAGATATTACAATTATTATATTGTGATTTTGACTGTTGTGAAACTTTAATATTGTAACAGGTATTTGATAACTAAGGTGTTATACTTTTTTGTTTAGATTAATGTAAGATACTGTAGAATCTGGTAATAAGTGTAATACTTATAATGCTCTTATATTCGTTTAAGGGCCACTTTTTGCACCTGTTTTTGATAACAGGTTTTTTAAACACAAGCCCTAAATTATGCACCATTATTACATATATGCTTAAACACAAGCCCTAAATTATGCACCTTTATTTCATATATGCTTAAACATTAGCCTTACGCTAACTGGTCTGTAAATGTTACAACCAGAGAAATCACATAATAAATAAATATTTTGAAAGGCTCAAACACGAAACATGCAGTACAATGAATAATAAAGTTAAACCTGTGAAAGCGGTCACCTTTATTAAGCAGCCACTTGTCTTAAGCAGCCACATTTGCTATGCTTTCAGAGCCAATTCACCTTTATTAAGCAACAACCTGCCTTAAAAGGCCACTTGCTCCTCTTGACTGGCTGCTTAAGACATGTTTGACTGTGTATATAGAGAATACATGTTGGTGCATGATAGTCTAAACTTTATCAGGTGAGGTAGTGAAAAAAGAACCTTAATTTATTTATTGTAACTTGATAAAGTTAAGACTGTCCAGGAACATGGTATTCTATTTATCATGTCTTTATTTGTGTGTTGATCAATTTTTATTTAAACATTAAAGACTGAATTTAGTCCAGCAAATAACTGTTGTTTGTACATGCACCTGAAAATGGTTCCAAATTGGTGATTGATGAAATCAAAACAAATGTAGTTTTTATGGAAGCTGTTTGACTCTGTTATAAATATCATTCATATTTATGGACATAACAGTTTGTCAATTATAGTAAAAATAGGTTTAACATAACGTAAAAACAGTGACCTTATCAATTTATGTGTTGCTGCCTGATAAACCTTCCCTGTCGGTAAAGCAGAAGTTTATCCTATCCCTGCTTTATTACATACAATAATTCATAACGATATGATAAAATGACCATGTTGCCTTTTCTATAATCTTAAAAAAAAAATGGCGCAAAGAATTTTTATTTAGTGAAAGTGTTAATATTTGGATTCTTCGAATGTTATTTTCGTACTTTGTCGACTGGTTTATCCTTTGTGCGTTTATTTTATTCACTGACTGGTTTTATGCACATGTGATAGTCTATGAAATGTTGACAAACAGCTGCATGTAAACAAACGCTGTGTGTTCTCAGTGTTCTTGGTGGGAAGTTGCTTATCCCTGATAACTTTGACTGATCAGATAACATCAGAAATGTAGAAATAAACAATTAAAATGAAATTGCTTAATTGGATTACTGACCTATCACAGTTTTATTATAGAAATTAACAGTCTGCTCAGATTGGTCTCCATGGAAACACTTTCAGTGGCAGACAATTATGTATAATGAACTTGTTAAGTAATTATGATTGCAGTTTTAGGTATTGACTATTAAGTGAGTGATTAAATATCAGATATCAAACAAAGGGATTATAAATCATCTGTATAAAAAGGTATGTGGTAAGAATTTGACATGCACTTACTATCAAATACAAAATGATTGAGTAAGCTTTAATCCAAGTGTGTGCTTATTTACTATATCCTACAGTATCTCTGTTTTCAGATTGACCATAACTTAGTCTAATAATGCAGATTGTGTGTGCTAGTTTACAAACTTGTTTAGCCTCATGGTAATAATTATATATATCAGTTTTAACCAAAAAATAGAAATAATATAGGGAAAAAGAAAACTCATGTTCCTACATGTTATGTTTGACGTATAATTATCAATTCCGACAGCTTTTTTCTATTAAATAAAAACCACTATATTCGCACTAAAGCAAATCAAAGTAAAATGGATTAAACACCCTTAAAAGTAATTGATTATTGAATATACATACATTTAGCCACGAGATGGACAATTGCATGGGTGGACACTGGTGTATCATGTCTGGGACCAAGCAGGTTAATACTGGCAGCAGCCACCAGAACAAACATTGCATACACACTTTGTCTAGTATATACGTAAATAAAGAAAGAGTTTAATTTTTAATTCTTTTATTAAAAAAAGTTTACATATTTTTATCTATTTACAGCTTGTTAGTTCATTTTTGCATATACGTTTTGTAATTGTTTAATCTGGATGCTTTTCATCAGCATCGGTTATGTATGATTAAATCCTGCAACATTACTGTATGATTAAATCCTGCATCATTACTCTGTGATTAAATCCTGCATCAGTAGTGTATGATTAAATCCTGCATCAGTAGTGTATGATTAAATCCTGCATCATTACTCTATGATTAAATCCTGCATCAGTAGTGTATGATTAAATCCTGCATCAGAAGTGTATGATTTCATGTTTTTTGAAATTATTAACTTCTTTGTTTTTCTCAAACAAGTTACAAAGAAAATTTTGTATTCTCTTAAAAGACCATGTTGTAAATTTCTAAAAAAAATGTCATTTTGATTGCTTCTAAGTTGTTGTAATAAAGTGTCAATTAATATGCTGTAATATAGGCATTGCATGTTGCGATTGTCATTTTCTGTCATTCTACATTTTCAAACATAACATTGTTAATTAAAATATATATCTGTCATTTGGCTTGTTATTTATTAGGTCAGGTCACCTGAGACGAAGGTTCACAGGTGAGCTTATTTGATCCCTGAGACGAAGGTTCACAGGTGAGCTTATTTGATCCCTGAGATGAAGGTTCACAGGTGAGCTTATTTGATCCCTGAGACGAAGGTTCACAGGTGAGCTTATTTGATCCCTGAGACGAAGGTTCACAGGTGAGCTTATTTGATCCCTTAGACGAAGGTTCACAGGTGAGCTTATTTGATCCCTGAGACGAAGGTTCACAGGTGAGCTTATTTGATCCCTGAGACGAAGGTTCACAGGTGAGCTTATTTGATCGCCATTTGTCTGTCGTTCATCAATTTACTTTTGCTTCAAATGACTACTTCTCTGAAGCCACTTGACAGATTTTTATCAAATTATGTGTGCGTCATTATTACATGGTGTCACATTTTGCCCTGCCCAAGGGTCTTATCATTTTCTTATCCACCCCCCCATCAAAGGCGAAGGGGAATATAGTAATGATCGCTGTCCATCTTGAGTGAGTGCCTGCATGCGTGTGTAACACTTTTGTCTGAAGCATAACTACAAAACTATTTGGAGCGATTTTGTTGAACCTTCACACAGTGACAGAGGACATTGAGAGGAAGTGCAGTGTACAAGAACCATAACTCTATCTTGCTTACTTTTTTAATTATCTCCCTTTATTTATTTGTGTGCAGCCATCTGTAACTCTTTTGTCCGGAGCATAACTACAAGACGGTTCAAGCGATTTTGTTGAATCTTTACACAGAGGACATTGAAAGGAAGTGCAATGTACAAAAACCATATCACACTCTTGCCTAATTTTGAATTATCTCCTTATATTAAATTGATTTGTCTGGAGCATCAGGCCAAAACTATTCAAGGGATTTTATTGATACTTCCCACAATGACAGGTGCCACTGAGAGGAATCGCAGTGTACTAGAGACATAACTCTACCTTGCTTACTTTTTGAATTAACTCCCTTTATTAATTTACAGTTGTCTGGAGCATAACTTCAAAAATATTCAAGGGATTTTGTTGAATCTTCACACAGTGACTGAAGACATTAAGAGGTAGTGCAGTGTACAAGAATCATAACTATACCTTACTTACTTTTTTAAACTATCTTCCTTTATTAAATTTACTCTTTTTTACAGAGCATAACTCCAAAACTATTCAAGGGATTTTGTTAAATGTTCACACAATGACTGAGGACATGGGGTGGAAGTGTAGTGTAGCTGGACCATAACACTGCCTTGCTTACTTTTGGAATTATCTCCCTTTATCAAATTTACTTGTCCTGGGCATTAATCTAATAGTGCTGAATGGAATTCATTCAATTTGCATACAAAGACGGAGGACATTCAGGGGAAGTGCAGTGTCTAAGAACCGTAACTCTACCTTGCCTCATTTTTCAATTATTCCCATTTATCACTTTTAGTATACTAGAAGTATGCAGTATAGAAATATATCACTACCTTGCCCATTTTTTAATTATCTCCCTTTATTATATTTTATTATTCTTGTCCAGATTTAGTTGATATTTCACAATTATAGAGGACACTAAAAGGAAGTGCAGTGTGCAAGAACCATAACTTCTTTTTTTTTTTTTGCAGTATTATTCCCATTTATTATTTTGAAATTAGACTTAGTTTAATATAAACCATCTTGTTTAACATTGATAACAATATTTCTTGTCTTTTGGCTTTGGGGCGTTTCATTTAATACTCTACTTTACTTTCTATGTGTATATAGCATTTAAGAAATTTCAAAATGGCCGATAAGGTGGCTGCTTTTATCTAATTAATCAGTAAGACAAAACGGCCAAAAGATAACATGATAATTTGACTATTTTTTATAACTTTTGTGATTATATTATACCTTTCAAAAATATTGCGATGTCTGGTTATGTTGATATGCGACTGAAACAGTAGCCATTTGTCCGTATGGCATGTGCAGCAAATATCTCAATGCCAGTTAAGAACAAGAACTTTGTAATAATTTCTGTTTTCAACTTGACTATATATAAGCTCATTCGACATAACAGTTAATCTGCTGTATTTTATCTCCATGGTGACTGTCCTGATCTAAATTTGAAAAAGGTATTTGGTCATCTGCTGAAATCCGTATGCTTGTTCACTATTTTAACTATTCATTCACGGAACTATAACACAGTATGAACATTATTTTACATTTTCTTCATTGATAAATGAAGACAGTTCTCTAGTCAAGTCAATTACATTAAGAAATATACTGGTTTCAGTGTCCAACTATTAAAAACGTTTTAATCACAGCGCATTTCTACTTATAAATTCTGAATAAAGTGCTTTATAGATTAAGGCATAGTGCCACCATTGCAAAAAGGAAGTGCTTCCTTGAGGTAGTCGCATAATGGCGGTTGTAAATAATCCTCAATTCTTCTTCTTTAAAAATGCATTTTCCTATTTTTAATGCTCATTTTTTTATTTGAATGGCATTATTGATGTATTTTGAACATTTTGATAGCATTGTCATGTTTGAATTGTGAATTTAGAAAAAAAAAATGATGCTTGGAAATTGGGGTATGAACTCATGATTTCGGAAGTCTACTTTCACTTTGTCACCAGTGTACACACTGAGCAGAAAAAAAAATCTCTTATATGACGCATGACCCCTACTTTTCTCATCATATTTTGATAGTGCAGAGGTTGACAAACAGTAAAATGTAGGTTTCACTTCTTTCATTTGGGACCCTCTATGAATGACAAGCCTGCAAACTTTTATTATTTACTATAGAATAAAGAACAAAAATCAATGGTGGGGTTACACCTTAATAGCACAGTAGAGTCATTTTTCTGTTTAAATTTTTGTAGATAATATTATGACGTATAAAAATAACACCCGTTGTAGACCTACGTTTTCTAAAACCAATTTGGATGGCGAGTTAGAGCTCTAAATGTTAAAACGTATCCCTGATATTTATGAGTTATCGTCTAATTTCAGGCTTCAAAAATGGTTCCAACTTTTACAAAACAATTTGATGATGAAATATTACCTTTCACTTGTTGTTTTTCGTTCCAGTAACTCTGAACCGGAAGTTGCACGTATGGCAGTCGTCTGTACCAGGCGTTTAGCAGGTACGTTTATAGGTATATTTTGTTTACAGTTACTGTTATTTATATTGGACGTCAAAGGTTTATAATTTACTGCAGTTGTTGAATTGGAATGGACTAATACAGACATCTTTTCCCTTTAGATGCATTGATATGGAATGTCAAGCACCCCGCGTCACAATATTTAAAAGTTATTAATCACGGTGGGTACAACGTAGACCGGATATTGCGCTAAAGTGATAAAATCAGCATGACTTTAAAGAGACTTGTAAGTTCAAACCTAATTATCTAGTGTTTTTTGTGACTACAACATAAACTATATATATCATTATTAAGGCACAGATGTACAAATGCTCTACAACACGGGAAATCACTCAAAACTATACTGGAATAATGAGACTTGCGATTCTCTGTCTACCTTATCATTTTATCAACGGGTACCATGTGCACATTTTACTTAATATCATCTTATTCATGCCATGTTGTGAAAATTGAAAATTCTGGTTCTATCAATTTTGTAAATTAGACACAGAACAAGTATTCTAAATTACAGGGTTGTACCTTATGAAATAGCCGAGAAATAGGACTAAAAGGAAAATCGGCGGTGTACTGGGGATTGAAATTGTTCTCACAAAGTTGTACTGAGTATTGCATTTGGTTGTACTGAGGATTGCCATTTATAAATGTAATAATTAGTGTTTTGTGTGCCATCGTTCTGCATTTCTCGGTCCCTGCAATCACATTTCATTCCATCTATGACTTAATATTTGCGCATGTTACGTGTAGACTTTTTAGATTTTTTATGTTTTATCATCTTCATTATAAAAACGAGTATAACAATTAACTAGTCGCTTTATTTCAATATAAATTAAATATTAAACATTTAAATATGGGTGTTTTTTATGAGAATTTTACATTTAAAGTGTTTCCTCTCGCGCATGGTTCCGTTTGATTTGACGTATTGAAAATTTATTTAAATGCGTCTCTCTGAAACTCGTATTTGCTGAATTTCTGTATTGATGGTTAGAAAATGCGAATTAAATCACTCAATATGAGCCTAAATGTGCAATCCATTATAATAAAACAAAAGGTTGACACAAAGTCTTATTGCATGACTGAGAGTCGTTTTCATCTTCGTCGCTTGATTTTCTGAAACTGACCTCCACAGCCGCTATTCCAGTAAAATGAAGAAATATTTTATTCCGAGGAATGATTGTTTTATTGAATAGATAGTGTCAGTTTTATGTCATCGAGGGCTAACAGAGAATCAGATAACCTAACCATTTTTTTCGGGGATCAGTACTTGAGCTCATCCATCTCCGTGATAACTTTCTTACTTGAATCAGCAATGAAAAACGAATGATAATGAGACACAATGTCGTATATCAATCACAGAGACTGTGGCCGGGTGATGATTCGAACTCAAGGCCCCTGGATTATTAGTCCAACACGCTACCGACTGAGTTAGCTGGGCCCGGCATCGAAAAAAGACAAACTTGCATCTTGTCTAGAAATAACGTGACTTTTAAAAACAAGCAATTGAAAGAACTGGAAAACCTAAGACACTGAAAACCGCGCGAATTTCGGAAAAGGCAAAGTAATTCTGATATACCATTAAAAGACTTCCATGCATATTTCTTAAACTTGTTTAAAGATATAAACGTTACAAACAATGAAGAGGCAGATGACTTTAATAATTCCTATAATTTTGATCAGAATGACCCAATATATGAAGAATTAGATGAGCGTTTCACTGTACCGGAAGTGGAAGCCGCGATTTGTTCTTTGAGTAAAAATGAGGCAGTTTCCTGTGATAATATTTTAAACGAATATTTCATTACAGCAAGTGACATATTATCTTGTCATATTACTGATATTTTAATGCAATTTTTGTTTCTGGCTTTTTTCCAGAAGAATGGACAAAAGGTGTTATCATACCGATACATAAAAAAGGAGATAAACACAACGTAAACAATTATAGAGGATTATCACTTGTTAGCAGTATGGGTAAACTGTTTACAAGTGTTTTAAATCGGCGTAAATAATGTTTTCTCTTTTCCTTGAGGACTTTGAGCTATATCTGCAAACACATATAGAAAATGGAATCTCTTTGAGTGATTTAACACTTATACTCATACTGTTTGCAGATGATATGATTTTGCTAGGTTCAACAGTAGAGGACAGATAGGGTTTTATCTTTATACAAATCAGTAAAGGTTAATTGGGAATACAAAAACTATTTAAATGTTATGTAAATGTATGAGGTGTTTAATGACGAGGTTGCGATTGTCAGCCCATAGCTTAAGAATCCAAACCGGAAGGTATCGTAGAGAAAGAATCGAACGGCACGAACACCTTTTTTGTAATAATGACATTGAATACCATTTTGTTTTAATATGTCAAACAAAAATTATAGTGAAATAATAAGTAAATATATTAGACGATTTTATACAAAGAGACCTAACATGTTGAAATTTGTATCTCTTCTTCAATCAACAAACAATAAAGAAATCATAAATTTTAGTAAATCCCTTTCAGAAGCATTATGTAAAAGACGTTCCATAATAAACAAACAATAAGTGTTCATCCTCCTTTGATATTGATTTTTTTTATAATTAAAATAGAACATAATAAAATTACCTTCTTACTCAAAAATGTGATTGAGAGTTATGTATATGCTGAACATTTGTAATTGTTAACATTTGTGCATTGATTTGTCAGGTAAATGTATTATATATATGTTTTATGTGAGAAACTGTAAAAGTTTAAATCAATAACAAATTCTTCTTCTTCTTTTTTTATCCCTTTGGGCCGGCCAATTTTGATCCCGGTGTCATGGTTTTGAACAAATTTGAAAGAGGACCACAAACTGACCCTATTTGTCAAACATCTAAGCTCAAAGCCTTGTACTACAAACTTTAACCTGCGAAAACACAAAATTTAAGAGAAATAATTCTGCCGAAATGCAATCAAGAGTTATAGTTCTTGTCTCTATGAGCTTGCTAGAGTGAAGTTTCGATCATATCAAATGAGTGGTTGCATAGATATCTTACCTGATAAAAAACTTTAACCTGAAAAATTAAGTCCAAAAAAGGGTCATAACTCTACCAAAATTCAACCCAGAGTTATGGTTCTTGTGTCTGTGAGTTCAATTGATGATGCTAAACATACATGTGAAGTTTCATTCATATTGAATGAGTTGTTGCATAGATATATTACCTGATAAACAAATAACCTGAAAAACAAACGCCGATGCCGACACCGAGGCGAGTACAATAGCCCCTGTATTCTACAAATAGTCGAGCTAAAAAATATCGGGTGACTTTGAGAGCCACATTATCGAACTATTAATAATGATATTTACAGTTTGAGAATATGCATGTTAAGGTTAATGATTTTGTCAACAAAAGCATTAATTATCTTTTCATGCATATTCTACAACTGTAAATATCGCTTACAATAGTTTGATAATGTGGCTTTTAAATTCATCGGACGTTTCTTTATATAACTTTTCAAATACTATTAATAGGCTAACTACACACTTGTGTTACTTTAATGTGTGAACTATTATCATATGCAGAAAAATGTGTTGCTCAATGACACCACACATAGCCGTGGTAGAGGATCTAACCCACGACTTCCGGATGCTCTACAACTAGACCATACGCACCACACAATTATGAAATGAGAAGGTTTGTACAAATTATTTTCAAAAGGTGGTTCATGTTCGTACATAACTATGCAGTCCTGTTTAAGATATGTTTGAAACAAGAAGTAGTATATCGCGGTCCCTCATATCTTTCGAATGATGTCTTGTAAACTCCAATGAAAATACAGGCAATTGTATGCCTATCTCACAGTACTTACTGCTTTAGGCTATAATGAATTATATGCTAGATTGTCGTCCAAATCTTTCTTAAAAAGTGTGTGATTTCTTGAACCAGCGTGATTCGACCATAAATACACCCGCAACACGCCGTATAAGCACATTTTTAGCGAAACTTAATTAACGGCAAAGGGGAATCTATGGCCTATTAGTCTAAGGTGATGTCGCCTACTTCTTACCGCTGAAGTCGGGGTTTGAACCCACGCTGGTCTAAATGCTTTGCGTGAGAAAGTTTGCCAGTTTCTTACAGAAGAACGATGGTTCAACTCAAATTCAGTCGAGCCCGATTAGCTTAATCGATAGAGCGTCTGATTATCAATCCAAGGACCGTCAGTTCGAATCCCAGCGCGGTCACAGTTTTCAAGATTATTGTTATGCAACATTGCGTCTCATTCTCGTTCAGCTCTCATCGCTGATTCAAATGAGAAAGTTGTCAGTTACTTGTGGAGATGGATGTGCTCGAGTACCGATTAACCCTTGTGAATCCCAAGAAACAGTAATTAGGTTTACTAATGCCTGTTAGCCATTGGTGGCATTAACATGACACTAAACATTTAAACAAAAAAAATACAACTGAGATCTTCCTAAATCAGTCAAATTACAAATTCCATATATAATCCGTTATGAGTTGTAATATGGCGTTAATTCTGCGCTATTAGTCTGCAGCAGAAATCAAAGCCCCCATGAACCATTGTGAAAATATTTCAAATCAAACTACATAGGACTATTAAACTATAAAATTCTTCTTCTTCTTCTTCTTCTTCTTCTTCTTCTTCTTCTTCTTCTAATTACAGCACTCCTTCATTAATATTTTAAAATTGTTAGTTATGATGGGTGCAGTTAATACAGATTGAGGTGCTCAGAGATGACTCTAAAGTGTTACTTTTATAACTATGTACATTTGATGGTGGTCTACAGGTGTAGAGTGTGTGTGTGTGTGTGTGTGTGTGTGTGTGTGTGTGTGTGTGTGTGTGGGGGAGGGGGGGGGGGGCGAAGATAGCAACAGGGATAAAGGCGATAACAGCATCCGCTCTGGCTGACTCGTGTGTAGGGGTTGGGAGTATGTTCCATTGTATTAGAGTTCTTTGGTAGGAGGAGTATTTGTAAGTGTCTTTGGATGTCTGAATATGTTTGTAACAGTGGATATTGCTTAGTCTAGATCTGGAGTCAATGGGGAGAGGTTATTCAGCAGGTTGATAGCTACTACATGGTGGATTATTTTGTAGAACATTATAAGTCTGCAGGTTTCAAGAGTGGGCCTATTTAAGATTTTATCATGTTAGTTACAGAGCTTGTGTTATGATATCGGTGTGAAACGAATTTGGCAGCACTTCGTTTTACATTTTCATTTTGATTTATTTGAGTTTTGGTGTGAGGGTCCCAAACAGTGGATGAATATTCTAGTTTTGATAGAACAAGCGCTTTGTATGCATGATCTTTTACTTTAGGAGAATTTATTTTAAGATATGACGTAAGAATCCTAATAATTGGTTAGCTTTATTGGTTATTGAGTTGGATGGATGGATGGATGGATGGATGGATGGATGGACGGACGGACGGACGGACGGCCGGCCGGCCGGACGGACAGCTGGCTGGCTGGCTGGATGGATGGATGGATGGCAATTTGTGTTACTTGCATGTTGCAGATTTAAGTATTATTGTTTTTCCAAAGAAAATGTTTAATGTGAAAAAGGCTATATTTTTTAGTTTGTTACCGATGGTGGTTCCTGTAATTCTGCATATCATAACCTACAGTGCCACCTAGCGCCTTATTTTTTCTAATTTTAACATTATGACGCCAAGCGGCGCCGTATTTTTATTTCTCAACAAAACCAACAACTGCTCCCTTTAAAAAGTAGCGTACATTATCGGCCATCATTCGGCATTATGTTAAACTGACTTATTTCTATAAATCTGATTTTGTCAATGAAAATATTTTTTTTTAAATTTAAACATGAACGTTTAGTACTGAATTAAAATAATTGTTGCTGATAATATCATAATACGTATATTCATCACATAGTGTTGGGTAGCAATACATTGTATTATATAATGCTGCTTTATATCTAAATTATCAAAAGCATACTAGTTTTAGACCTATAAAGAATTGTTTTATACTTTAATGTTCATTTGGGTCAGGTAAAGGAATTCCAAACACCGATACGTGAGGTACAGAAATGGATTAATCTTGTATTTTTGGCTGATAGTGTTGCTTTGGATATACTCCTTGTATACAAAATTGCTCTTTTCGAATATTTCGTATTTCAAATCTTACAAACACAATACTGTCCCGCAGTCTAATATGGTCAACGCTTAAAATTAAAATGGTATACAATAGCAACTCATTTTTTTTCTTCAAATTATTAATTTTACATCGATTGTGAAACAAGTTGTAACAACTTTGACAAATCATACTAAGTCTTGAGGTCTTCCTGGGTAGAACCAGTAAATCAAGCTGTGCGGATAAAGTGTCTTGCTCAAAGACACATCACATAGCCGTGGTGGATGATCAAGGACACATCACATAGCCGTGGTGGAGGATCAAGGACACATTACATAGCCGTGGTGGACGATCAAGTACACATCACAAAGCCGTGGTGGAGGATGAAGGACACATCACATAGCCGTGGTGGACGGTCAACGACACATCACATAGCCACGGAGCAGGATCAACGACACATCACATAGCCGCGGTGGAAGATCAAGGACACATCACATAGCCGTGGCGGAGGATCAAGGACACATCACATAGCCGTAGTGGAGGATCAAGGACACATCACATGGCCGTTGTGGATGATTAACGACACATCACATAGCCGTGGTGGAGGATCAACGACATATCACATAGCCGTGGTGGAGGATCAATGACACATCACAAAGCCTTGGTGGAGGATCAAGGACACATCACATAGCCGCGATGAAGGATCAAGGACACATCACATGGCCGTTGTGGATGATTAACGACACATCACATAGCCGTGGTGGAAGATCAACGACATATCACATAGCCGTGGTGGAGGATCAATGACACATCACATAGCCGTGGTGGAAGATCAAGGACACATCACAAAGCCTTGGTGGAAGATCAAGGACACATCACATAACCGTGGTGGAGGATCAAGGACACATCACAAAGCCGCGGTGGAGGATCAAGGACACATCACATAGCCGTGGTGGAGGATCAAGGACACATCACAAAGCCTTGGTGAAGGATAAAGGACACATCACATAACCGTGGTGGAGGATCAAGGACACATCACAAAGCCTTGGTGAAGGATAAAGGACACATCACATAACCGTGGTGGAGAATCAAGGACACATCACAAAGCCTTGGTGAAGGATAAAGGACACATCACATAACCGTGGTGGAGGATCAAGGACACATCACAAAGCCTTGGTGAAGGATAAAGGACACATCACAAAGCCGCTGTGGAGGATAAAGGACACATCACAAAGCCGCTGTGGAGGATCAAGGACACATCACATAGCCGTGGTGGAGGATAAAGGACACATCACAAAGCCGCTGTGGAGGATAAAGGACACATCACATAGCCGTGGTGGAGGATCAAGGACACATCACAAAGCCTTGGTGGAGGATCAAGGACACATCACAAAGCCGCTGTGGAGGATCAAGGACACATCACAAAGCCGCTGTGGAGGATCAAGGACACATCACATGGCCGTGGTGGAGGATCAAGGACACATCATTAAGCCGTGGTGGAGGATCAAGGACACATCACATAACCACGGAGCGGGATCAAGGACACATCACATAGCCGTGGTGGAGGATCAAGGACACAACACATAGCCGTGGTGGAGGATCAAGGACACAACACATAGCCGTGGTTGAGGATAAAGGACACAACACATAACCACGGAGCAGGATCAAGGACCCATCACAAAGCCGTGGTGGAGGATCAAGGACACATCATTAAGCCGTGGTGGAGGATCAAGGACACATCACATAACCACGGAGCAGGATCAAGGACACATCACATAGCCGTGGTGGAGGATCAAGGACACAACACATAGCCGTGGTGGAGGATCAAGGACACAACACATAGCCGTGGTGGAGGATAAAGGACACAACACATAGCCGTGGTGGAGGATCAAGGACACAACACATAGCCATGGTAGAGGATCAAGGACACAACACATAGCCGTGGTGGAGAAACAAGGACACAACACATAGCCATGGTGGAGGATCAAGGACACATCACATAGCCGTGGTGGAGAAACAAGGACACATCACATAGCCGTGGTGGAGGATCAAGGACACAACACATAGCCGTGGTGGAGGATCAAGGACACAACACATAGCCGTGGTGGAGGATCAACGACACATCACATAACCGCGATGGAGGATCAAAGACACAACACTTAGCCGCGGTGGAGGATCAAGGACACAACACATAGCCGTGGTGGAGGATCGAACCCACACACCCCGATCTTGGATCCGACGCTCTAGCACTGGATGACGCGCTCTACTTTAGTTCTAAATTCACTTGAAACAGCTGCAAACTTACTTTGCAAAGAGTTCTTTAATTAAACAAATAAAAACAAAAACTTTGTCATAAGAGTTGTCCAGGTTCCAAGTGTATCAACCCAGATATTTGTATATTGAATGAGCATACTTTTATTGTGGTCAATAGGTTTTTGGATCGCTTGGACACGTTTGAATTAGATGCACAAATATCGATTGATACTACTATTTTTTTTAATTATGAACTTATTCTTACTGTCATCTTTGTTTTATCCTTGTTCAATTTTCATCTCTGTTTTCTTATGGAAATTAGAATGAACAAATGCATTTAGTTGTAACATATTCATTGATTCAAATTTCCGTACAAACAAATCAGTATACGTATAAATAAGGATTACAACGGAAGATAAATCTTTACACCTAGTCATTGCGTATTGTGACATTAGATGGAAATGAATTTGCATAAGCGTTATTAAGCTTATTTTCAGTCAAGTTTACCTTGTACCTTTACATCCATGTACGTAAAAGAAAGTAAAAGAAATTTATACCTGTCCATTTAAAACAAATAAAATAACTGTCCACTGCTATCTAATTTGATTTCAGATTTCTTCCTTTTCCCTTACCGTAGGGAGCAGTCGTTTCTCAAAGTATCGGTGTTTTAGCCACCTAGCGACTTATTTTAGAAGTGTCAATATTACTTACTTGTAAATTCTAAGTTTTCAATTCCAAATTTCAAAGTAATGACTGTCTCTAAATTTTACAATATTTCATGAAATTAAGATGTTGAAATTCGTAACTTGCATATATACACTTTCGAACAAAGGTAATGCAGTTTGTAAATTACAAATTGCAATATGAAAATTACACACACGGGAGTAATAAAGTGGCATTTGAGTAAATGGAATTCTTGATTATCCAGTTGCAACACACAATTTGCACATATAAAAGTTAAAAAGTGCCATTCAAATGAATGTAATTTGTAATAACAAAGTTAAAAATACAATAAAGCAATCTGAATTATAGCGGATAATACCCTCCGTAATTTCCTTGTAACGATATTGCAGATACACGCTGTATTGTGCGTTGTTGTATATTTATGAATATAGTTATAATCAACGAAACAGTAGCTGGACATTTCTATATATATCTTATTAATGATACAATTGGTAAACATGCATTTAATTATTTATTTTTAACAATTCGTTATATCTTGATTTTTTTCTATTTAACAATATTCTAATTAAATATTGAACAATATCCTAGATAAACATTGACCGATATCCTAGATAAATATTGAACCATATCCTAGATAAACATTGAGTGTTATCCTAGCTCAACATTGAGTGATATCTTTAATACTCATTGAACGATATCCTAGATAAACATTGAACGATGCCCTAGGTAAACATTGATCGATATCTTAGATAAATATCTAACGATATCCTAGATAAATATTGAGACTGATATCCTAGATTAACATTGAACGATATCCTAGATAAACATTGAACGATGCCCTAGATAAACATTGAACTATGTCGTAGAAAGACATTTCATTGCATATTAAAATTTATGTATTTCTTTTTAAATATGCCGTGGTACAGTAATTTTGTTTTGTTAATGTGAATCCTTTTCAAACATTCCATCAACGTGAACTGATTCATACATTTTGATTAACTGAAAGCATTGAAACCCAAATAATTGTATATATGTAACAATTTAAGCTTGAAGATATATCATTTTGGTATTTTAGAATATGTGTACTTGCAAATTAAAGAATCAAGCATACATTTGTGCTCAGGACAAAAAAGGAAATGTGATGAATATTGTCGCCTTTGTTTGGCCAAAGTTTGTCACTTTATTGGTAAATACCAACATTCAACTGACATAAATCGCCAGGACAAACTATAAACAATGACGCATATTTATATGCAGTTGACGGATAATGTGCGTTATGACATTCATTTACACGCCGACCTAGACATGCATAACTATACGACGTGGTGTGTTTTACAGCGAAATAGAATACCTGTCGTCACTATTATCATAGATCTTAGAATGTACATACATGCAGTATGTAAATATGTGATATGAGTACATACATAAAGTATGTATATGTGATATGAGTACATACATGTAGTATCTTAATATGTGATTTGAGTACATATGTGTAGTATCTCAATATGTGATATGAGTACATACATGAAGTATGTAAATATGAGATATGAATACATATATGTAGTATCTAAATATATGATATGAGTACATACATGTAGTATCTAAATATATGATATGAGTACATACATGTAGTATCTAATTATGTGATATGAGTACATACATGTAGTATCTCAATATGTGATATGAGTACAAACATACAGTTAGTACGAAAATATTATATTTTATCATATAGTATGAGTACATACATATAGTAAGTACCAAAGTGTTATATTTTATCATATATTATGAGTACAAACATACATACAGTAAGTACCAAAGTATTATATTTTATCATATATTATGAGCACAAACATACAGTAAGTACCAAAGTGTTATATTTTATCATAATTATATTATGAGTACAAACATACATACAGTAAGAACCAAAGTATTATATTTTATCATATATTATGAGTACATACATACAGTAAGTACCAAAGTATTATATTTTATCATATATTATGAGCACATACATATAGTAAGTACCAAAGTATTTTATTTTATCATATATTATGAGTACATACATATAGTAAGTACCAAAGTATTATGCTATATCATATATTATGAGTGCATATATATAGTAAATACCAACGTATCTTGAGACGGTATATTCACTCATATCATAACTGTATCTACATGGGAGAATATTAGGAGACAGTATCACCAGTCATATCATGACTGTATCTATATGGGGGAGTATTAGGAGACAGTATCACCAGTCATATCATGACTGTATCTACATGGGGGAGTATTAGGAGACAGTATCACCAGTCATATCATGACTGTATCTATATGGGGGAGTATTAGGAGACAGTATCACCAGTCATATCATGACTGTATATACATGGGAGAGTATTAGGAGACAGTATCACCAGTCATATCATGACTGTGTCTACATGGGAGAGTATTAGGAGACAGTATCACCAGTCATATCATGACTGTATCTACATGGGAGAGTATTTGGAGACAGTATCACCAGTCATATCATGACTGTATCTACATGGGAGAGTATTAGGAGACAGTATCACCAGTCATATCATAACTGTATCTACATGGGAGAGTATTAGGAGACAGTATCACCAGTCATATCATGACTGTGTCTACATGGGAGAGTATTAGGAGACAGTATCACCAGTCATATCATGACTGTGTCTACATGGGAGAGTATTAGGAGACAGTATCACCAATCATATCATGACTGTGTCTACATGGGAGAGTATTAGGAGACAGTATCACCAGTCATATCATGACTGTGTCTACATGGGAGAATATTAGGAGACAGTATCACCAGTCATATCATGACTGTATCTACATGGGAGAGTATTAGGAGACAGTATCACCAGTCATATCATAACTGTATCTACATGGGAGAGTATTTGGAGACAGTATCACCAGTCATATCATGACTGTATCTACATGGGAGAGTATTAGGAGACAGTATCACCAGTCATATCATGAGTATTTTGAGTAATATTGCGACGGTGTCTACATGAGACAGTATTTTCAGTCATACTGTGACTGTGTGTACATGAGACAGTATCTTCAGTCATATCGCAACTGTGTCTACATGAGACGGTATTTTCAGTCATATCGCAACTGTGTCTACATGAGCCAGTATCGTGAGACAGTATTTTCAGTCATATCGCGACGGTGTCTACATGGGACAGTATTTTGAGTCACATCGCGACTGTGTCTTCTTCTTACCGAGAGTTGTTCTACATACCTGCAGTTAAAGATTGCCTTTATACAATATTGTATACAGCATTTCTGCTGCCGATAGTTGTTCTACATGCATGTAGTTAAAGATTGTGTTAAAACCAAACTGTGATCAGTATTCCTGCTGCCGATAGTTGTTCTACATGCATGTAGTTAAAGATTGTGTTTACACCATATTGCATACAGCATTTCTCGTGCCGATAGTTCTACATGCCTTTAGTTAAAGATTGTGTTTACACCATATTGTATACAGCATTTTTCGTGCTGATAGTTCTACATGTCTGTAGTTAAAGATTGTGTTTACATCATATTGTATACAGCATTTCTCGTGTCGATAGTTTTACATGCATGTAGTTAAAGCTTGTGTTCATACGATATTGTATACAGCATTTCTCGTGCCGATAGTTCTACATACCTGTTGTTAAAGATTGTTTTCATACCATATTGTATACAGCATTTCTCGTGCAGATAGTTGTTCTAAATGCCTGTTGTTAAAGATTGTGTTTATACTATATTGTATATAGCATTTCACTTGCCAATAGATGTTCTACATGCCTGTTGTTAAAGATTGTGTTCATACGATATTGTATACAGCATTTCTCGTGCCGATAGTTCTACATGCCTGTTGTTAAAGATTGTTTTCTTACCATATTGTATACAGTATTTCTCGTGCAGATAGTTGTTCTAAATGCCTGTTGTTAAAGATTGTGTTTATACTATATTGTATACAGCATTTCACTTGCCAATAGATGTTTTACATGCCTGTACTTAAAGATTGTGTTCATACCATATTGTATACAGCATTTTTCATACCGATAGTTCTACATGCCTGTTGTTAAAGATTTTTTTCATACCATATTGTATACAGCATTTCTCGTGCAGATAGTTGTTCTAAATGCCTGTTGTTAAAGATTGTGTTTATACTATATTGTATATAGCATTTCATTTGCCGATAGATGTTCTACATGCCTGTACTTAAAGATTGTGTTCATACCATATTGTATACAGCATTTCTCGTGCCGATAGTTGTTTTACATGCCTGTACTTAATGATTGTGTTAAAACCATACTGTATACAGCATTTCTCGTGCCGATAGTTCTACATGCCTGTACTTAAATATTGTGTTCATACCATATTGTATACAGCATTTCTTGTGTAGATAGTTGTTTTAAATGCCAGTTGTTAAAGATTGTGTTTATACTATATTGTATGTAGCATTTCACTTGCCATTAGATGTTCTACATGCCTGTACTTAAAGATTGTGTTCATACCATAGTGTATACAGCATTTCTCTTGCCGATAGTTGTTCTACATGCCTGTACTTAATGATTGTGTTCATACTATACTGTATACAGCATTTCCGTACCGATAGTTGTTCTACATGCCTGTACTTAATGATTGTGTTCATACCATATTGTATACAGCATTTCTCGTGCCGATAGTTGTTATACATGAATGTAGTTAAAGAGTGTGTTTATACCATACTGTATATAGCATTTCACTGGCTAATAGTTGATCTAAAGGCATGTAGTTAAAGATTGTGTTGATACCATATTGTATACAACATTTCTCTTGCCGATAGTTGTCCTACATGCATGTAGTTAAATATTGTGTTGATGCCATATTGTATTCAACATTTCTCTTGTCGATAATTGTTCTACATGCATGTAGTTAAAGATTGTGTTCATACCATATTGTTTACAGCATTTTACTGGCCAATAATTGATCTAAAGGTATGTAGTTAAAGATTGCGTTTATAACATATTGTAAACAGCATTTCTCTTGCTAAAAGTTGTTCTACATGCATGTCGTTAAATATCATATTGTAAACAGTATTTCACTGGCCAATAGTTGATCTAAAGGCATGTAATTAAAGATTTTGTTTATAATAAATTATATACAGCATTTCTCTTGCCGATAGTTGTTCTACATGGATATAGTGAAATATTGTGTTTATACCATAATGTATACAGCATTTCTCGTGCCGGAAGTGGTTCTACATGCCTGTAGTCAAAGATTGTGTTTACACCATATTGTATACAGCATTCCTGCTACCGATAGTTGTTTTACATGCATGTAGTTAAAGATTGTGTTTACACCATATTGTATACAGCATTCCTGCTGCCGATAGTTGTTCTACATGCATATAGTTAAGGATTGTGTTGACACCATATTGCATACAGCATTCACTTGCCGATAGTTGTTCTACATGGCTGTAGTTAAATAGTGTGTTCATGCCATATTGTATATAGCATTTCTCTTGCCGATAGTTGTTCTACATGCATGTGATTAAAGATTGTCTTTACACCATATTGCATACAGCAATTCTCGTGACGATAGTTCTTCTACAAGCCTGTAGTTAACGATTATGTTGATACCATATTGTATACAGCATTTCTCGTACGTACCGATAGTTGTTCTACATGCCTGTAGTTAAAGATTGTGTTTACCACATTATTGTATACAGCATTTCTCGTGCCGATAGTTGTTCTACATGCCTGTAGTTAACGATTATCTTGATACCATATTCTATACAGCATTTCTCGTGCCGATAGTTGTCTCCCAATAAGACAATCGATGACTCGAATTAAATTAATTAAAATCAACACGCTACAGTACATTGGTCACAAAAAAAATGTTTTGATGTTGTTTTTGTATACTTCGTCACAAATATGTTTTTTTGCCTATTTTTGTTTTAACTTCATTTTAAAAATCAACAATTTAAAAATTATATAATCTCCTTGTTGACAAATAGTGGAAGCTTTATATTAAAATTCTAGATATATTTACATTAGTATCAAAATCATACAAACTGATATATCTCAGTTACTATGAAAAGTGCTCAATAAACTATCGTGTATCGTCCATACGGTCAGTTAGGTTGTAAGTATTCGCAAATAAACAACAAATAAATGTATTAAGCTCATCATAAATAGATCCAGTAATTTCTCACTGTCATGTTTATGACTGACGGTTTAATTAAGGCGATTTGTATTATTTCGTATTAAACATATTGGCAAATGCGTGGTATTTGGAAAAAAATATATTGATATGGAAACAGAAATCGTGACGTTATTATGTCATATTAAGCATTTTGGTGTTGAGGTTTATTATACTAAGAGTGTTACACTCCCCAATTGCGATGTTCTATCAATTTATTTTATTTCAGAATTTAGGCCACTAGTCCATAATTAAACACACTATCTCAATATGAATTTAATTACGGTGTCCCGTTGGGGCTATCGCGGCATATTTTTGTAAATTAACTCCAGTGGAAACAACGAAACTACGATGGTGAAAAGTCGAAACTACGATGTTTCGACTTTTCACCATCTTTGTTTCGACTTCTCACTATCGTAGTTTCGACTTTCACCATCGTAGTTTCGACTTTTCACTATCGTAGTTTCGACTGTTCACCATCGTTGTTTCGACTTTTGACCTATTATGTTTTGCGTCGTTTGAAGAAAAAATGGTACAGACCCTGTTAATTTAAAATATATTGCTACGAACAGAATTTCAACCAAGTTGCTAAATCGAAACAAATGCTATTATACACTGAATAAAAGTATGTGATATGTGTCGTTTGTCAACCATTTTAACTTTGACAACCGTTTCAGCTTAACTTAGCCAAATAACGTCTCGTGCTTTTGTTTCTATCTACTCCAGAACTTGTACCTTTGCATGTATCTACTCCAGAACTTGTACTTTTGTTTGTATCTACTCCGACACTTGTAATTGTGTTTGTATATACTCCAGAAATTGTACTTCTGTTTGTATCTACTCCAGAGTTTGTACTTTTGTTTGTATCTACTCCAGAGCTTGTACTTTTGTTTGTATCTACTCCAGAGCTTGTACTTTTGTTTGTATCTACTCCAGAGCTTGTGCTTTTGTTTGTATCTACTCAGGAGCTTGTGCTTTTGTTTGTATCTACTCAGGAGCTTGTACTTCTGTTTGTTTCCACTCCAGAACTTGTACTTATGTTTGTATTTACTCCCGAACTTGTAATACTGTTTGAATCTATTCCAGGACTTGTACTTTTGTTTGTATCTAACTCCAGAACCTATATTTCTGTTTCTGTCTTCAGAACTTGTACCCTTGTATGTATTTACTCCGAAACGTGAAATTTTGTTTGTATCTACTCCAGAATTTCTACTTCCGTTTGCATCTACTCCAGAACTTGTACTTTTGTTTGTATCTATTCCAGAGCTTACACTTCTTTTTGTATCTAATCTAGAACTTGTACTTTTGTTTGTTTCTACTCCAGAACTTGTACTAATGTTTGTATCTAATCCAGAACGTGTACGTTTGTTTGTATCTACTCCAGAACTTGTACTTTTGTTTGTATCTACTCCAGGGCTTATACTTCTGTTTATATCTAATCTAGAACTTGTACTTTTGTTTGTATCTTCTCAAGAGCTTATACTTCTGTTTGTATCTACTACAGAACTTGTACTTTTGTTTGTATCTACTCCAGAGCATATACTTCTGTTTGTATCTACTCTAGAACTTGTATTACTGTTTGTATCTACTCAAGAACAACTTGTACTTTTATATGTATCTAATCCAGAACTTGTACTCTGTTTGAATCTACTCCAGAACTTGTACTTCTGTTTGTATCTAATCCAGAAACTATACTGTTGTTTGTATCTATTCCAGAATTTTTACTTCTGTTTGTATCCAATCCAGAACTTGTACTTCTGTTTGTATCTACTCCAGACATTAACTTCTGTTTGTATCTACTCCAGAACTTATTATTTTGTTTGTATCTACTCCAAAACTTGTACTTGTGTTTGTATCTACTCCAGAACGTGTACGTCTGTTTGTATCTACTCCAGAACTTGTACTTCTGTTTGTATCTACTCCAGAACTTGTATATTTCACATGCTCCTTCCTATCACAGACGCTCTCGTTCAAGTTCTGCAACTGGACTGAATATGTTGTAACCTTTAGCTCGTCAATAGGGTAACCAAGAAGCACAGAATAGAGCTCGAGTCTCTGGGTACCTTTCAATTTTATGGGCACACAGGAGAGAAAGAATACAAAGGGAATCAGAAGAAGTCGAACAATAAGCGAAAATATCAAGAACTTTAACAGTAGGGTGGAACGAGTTGCAGTAGCAAGAAGAACATTGAACACTTTCTTTTGTGTGAATTCATTTCAACATGTGACATCGCATCTTTGTTTGTTTGATGTGATAATACATAGTTATATTAAAACGTGTTCGTGCAGGGACGCGTTCGATTTATTGTGGTATAAAACAGAGTGACACCACACATGCCCGTCATACTTGTATAGTGCGTTAGGACTGCACTGGACAGGGCGTAAAGGTAGTATATATCTTGAATCTAATATTTATAATATTTTCTACTTTAACTTTTGGTTTAAAAGGATTGTGCTAAATACTGCTTTAAAACAAACCTAATATGTTTATTAAATGGAACACAAGTTGGGTTTTTTTTTGTTTCTTATTTAATTTTAATAAAAGTCTTGAAAGTGTACTTTTCCAAAACGAAAACGCGCATTTATAATCTTGTTGCGACATTTTTTTTTCATTTTTACCCATTTGATTTAATAATAATTCACGAATAGCGTGTCAGTCATAGCTTTTAATATAACATATCCACTTCATTTATTGTTCTCAATATCTGCTAATCAAAATTTATTTTTTTATTAGAATGCCGACAAATAAATACTGCCAGTGGTTCATGCGCTCGTACTTTTTTGCATGTTACAGTTTGCCAAATTATTATTTTTTTTTTTTTAAAAAAAAAGATAATTCTTACTAGGAAGCATTTGTCACTAAACTGACAGTATCCTAAATCAGGGATTTAAAGAAAACACGGCACTTTTCTACATTTCAATCCAACGTGTCATCTTAATACTCTAGTGCGTATTCACACCGCTAGTTTCGTGTCTATTTCGGAAAGGAACATACCTCTGATAAATGGCTGGAAGTCATTATATTTCGTAAATTTATTCTCATATGACAAATTGTAAAACTGTTATATTCATTCAGTTTTTCATGGTATTATAGATAAATCTAAGGAAATATAAATTTGTATTTCCAACGATAATACTCATCATTTCAAAACTATCGTGACTACACCGGTTTTATAATGCTGTTTAAATTGATTAAATATGAAGTTTCAGATACCACTACTCACAGATCGATATTTTCATATCGTGCTTATGTGTAAATGTTGATTTGATACCTGATAAGATTAATATCGATTTCAACAAATCCTTTCTCCTGAACTAAAGTGTTTTAAACTACAGTGAGATGACATTTAAATCACCTCATGGTAAAGTTGAAATTCATTATGCTCGTATTTTAAAGGGAATATATCAGGGAAAACCGCCATCAATGTCTTAAACATAAAATAATTATCAAAATGGATAAAAATCATCTCATTACCATCAATAAATAAAATCCGAATGGTTTGGTATGTCAAATTGACCAAAACATGACAAAATCGATATTTAAATTGGAGTGGTAAACTTGAAACAAAAATCCTCATTCTAAAAATGGAAAGCAGTTAACTACTGCTTGACGTCATTCAGACTCTTACTAAGTACAAACCAATTTTAACTTCGTGTAAGATTGTTTCAATGGTAGATCTACTTAAAAGAAAAACGGCGAACGCTCCCTATAAACTCCTATATTAAGTTAAACTTCACAATTTTTCTAATGAAAACCATATGTGCCCGTTCATATTTCGTGTTGCACCACTAAACTGAAAACCTGGATCCGCCCCTGTACATAACTGATGTAATTGAAATCAAAATGAAATCACGTGACTCATTTAATACGTCACAAAATATGTTTGGCAATATGGTGTCAGTGAGTATATATAGGCATTATGTTTTGGGAACATTATGCTTTTAGCCAATTTTAAAAGTTTGGTAAATCCTGATAAATTCTCTTTAAAGCATCGTACATGTCATCATACACATGAACTTATAACCATATGAAAAAATATATATAACTCGGCCTTTCAGAAATTACAAACATTGCTGGCGCTATCAATAGTAAAACATAAAATAAACACAAATTGATATTAATGTCATGTTTTCTAGAATAATCATTAAACTGATTCGATGAAATAAATGGTACACTTGCCATATATGACCGTAACTGGGGAAAGAAAGACAAAAATACAACCACTAACGAGAGTTATTTACGTGAGTTATGTCCCTTCCCAAACTACGATATGCTGTTGAGACAGATAAAGTGTTAAGTAAAAGGTATAAACATTGTCAAGTGATTCTTTAAAATATGGGACTTAAACCCTCCGGTGGTGCAAGACCTAAACTGGTGTTAGGGGGTGTGGTGGGTGGGTGGGTGGGTATGGGAGGCGGTGGGTAGGGGGAATGCGTGGAGTGTTAAATATTTTATTAACACCGTAAAACGGAATATGTTCCTAAAATGAACGATTGTGCGAAAATGCAATACTTCCTAAACTGACGCTACAGGGCGTGAAAGTAACAACATATTTCATTAACGCTAGTTAACATGTAAAATAAAAAAAAATTAAATGAAATATGGTATAATTTCGGTCTTAATAAAACTGATTCGGTCATTTTCTATTCTTGGTTGTGTTTTCTGCTTATATGGATCTTTTATCTGATAGGTTTTAAAATCATATTTTTTTCCAACAGATGGGGGTCAAACGTGTATTATTGCTGTTTGTCTATACTTGTATGGCATACGGTAAAAAAATACAAAGTTTGCAGTCAGTATGGCATCAATTACCTATCTGTGATTTGACTATGTGTCCAATGCTAACGTGCAATAATCCAGTCACACTACCCGGTGAGTGTTGCTCGAGCTGTCCTCCTCTGTCACATTGTGCTGCTGTCATATGTAAGCCACCGCCGTGCAATAATCCAGTCACATTACCCGACGTGTGTTGCCCGAGCTGTCCTCCTACGCCACATTGTGCCGCTGTCGTATGTACACCACCGCCGTGCAATAATCCAGTGACACTACCCGGCAAGTGTTGTCCGAGCTGTCCTCCTCCGCCACATTGTGCCGCTGTCGTATGTACACCACCGCCGTGCAATAATCCAGTGACATTACCCGGCCAGTGTTGTCCTAGCTGTCCTCCTACGCCACATTGTGCCGCTGTCGTATGTACACCACCGCCGTGCAATAATCCAGTGACATTACCCGGCCAGTGTTGTCCGAGCTGTTCTCCTCCGCCACATTGTGCCGCTGTCGTATGTACACCACCGCCGTGCAATAATCCAGTGACACTACCCGGCAAATGTTGTCCGAGCTGTCCTCCTCCGCCACATTGTGCCGCTGTCGTATGTGCACCACCGCCGTGCAACAATCCAGTGACACTACCCGGCAAGTGTTGTCCGAGCTGTCCTCCTCCGCCACATTGTGTCGCTGTCGTATGTACACCACCGCCGTGCAATAATCCAGTGACACTACCCGGCAAGTGTTGTCCGAGCTGTCCTCCTCCGCCACATTGTGCCGCTGTTGTATGTACACCACCGCCGTGCAACAATCCAGTGACACTATCCGGCAAGTGTTGCCCGAGCTGTCCTCCTCCGCCACATTGTGCCGCTGTTGTATGTACACCACCGCCGTGCAATAATCCAGTGACACTACCCGGCAAGTGTTGTCCGAGCTGTCCTCCTCCGCCACATTGTGCCGCTGTTGTATGTACACCACCGCCGTGCAATAATCCAGTGACACTACCCGGCAAGTGTTGTCCGAGCTGTCCTCCTCCGCCACATTGTGCCGCTGTTGTATGTACACCACCGCTGTGCAACAATCCAGTGACACTATCCGGCAAGTGTTGCCCGAGCTGTCCTCCTCCGCCACATTGTGCCGCTGTTGTATGTACACCACCGCCGTGCAATAATCCAGTGACATTACCCGGCCAGTGTTGTCCTAGCTGTCCTCCTCCGCCACATTGTGCCGCTGTCGTATGTACACCACCGCCGTGCAATAATCCAGTGACACTACCCGGCAAGTGTTGTCCGAGCTGTCCTCCTCCGCCACATTGTGCCGCTGTCGTATGTACACCACCGCCGTGCAATAATCCAGTGACACTATCCGGCAAGTGTTGTCCGAGCTGTCCTCCTCCCTCACATTGTGCCGCTGTCGTATGTACACCACCGTCATGCAATAATCCAGTGACATTACCCGGCAAATGTTGCCCGAGCTGTCCCCATCCGCCACATTGTGCTGCTGTCGCATGTACACCACCGCCGTGCAATAATCCAGTGACATTACCCGGCAAATGTTGCCCGAGCTGTCCCCATCCGCCACATTGTGCTGCTGTCGCATGTACACCACCGCCGTGCAATAATCCAGTGACATTACCCGGCAAATGTTGCCCGAGCTGTACCCATCCGCCACATTGTGCTGCTGTCGGATGTACACCACCGCCGTGCAATAATCCAGTGACATTACCCGGCCAGTGTTGCCCGAGCTGTCCTCCTCCACCACATTGTGCCGCTGTTGTATGTGCACCACCGCCGTGCAATAATCCAGTGACATTACCCGGCCAGTGTTGTCCGAGCTGTCCTCCTCCGCCACATTGTGCCGCTGTTGTATGTACACCACCACCGTGCAATAATCCAGTAACACTACATGGCAAGTGTTGCCCGAGCTGTCCTCCTCCGCCACATTGTGCCGCTGTCGTATGTGCACCACCGCCGTGCAACAATCCAGTGACACTACCCGGCAAGTGTTGCCCGAGCTGTACTCCTCAGCCACATTGTGCCGCTGTCGTATGTGCACCACCGCCGTGCAATAATCCAGTGACACTACCCGGCAAGTGTTGTCCGAGCTGTCTTCCTCCCTCACATTGTGCCGCAGTCGTATGTACACCACCGCCGTGCAATAATCCAGTAACACTACCCGGCAAGTGTTGCCCGAGCTGTCCTCCGATACATTGTGCCGCTGTCGTATGTACGCCACCACCATGCAACAATCCAGTGACATTACCCGGCCAGTGTTGCCCGAGCTGTCCTCCGATACATTGTGCTGCTGTCGTATGTACACCACCACCATGCAACAATCCAGTGACATTACCCGGCCAGTGTTGCCTAAGCTGCTTTAAACACACACGTAAGCAAATAGTTATATGTCTTAATATAATAAACGAGCAATGGTTGTTTATAGTTTTGATTTAAAGCGTTTTCAAGTTATTATGTTGTCATTGGTATGTTAAGTGATAAACTGTTATCATCAATTAAATGTATTAATTATTTCTTATCATATTGTTATTATTTAACATGGTAAGCATATTTGTGTTGATGAAATATTGTTTGATATAGTTCGTGTAGGATGTTGTTATACACCCTTTCATGTGTAATATGTGTAAAATGTTGTTTTACTTCATCTTATCTGTAGATTGTCTCACACCATCATGTGTGTTGGAGTTTGACACAATCTTAGGATGTTGCCTGACACCAACTTATGTGCAGGATATTGTTTGACACAATCTTATCTGTAGGTGTTGTTTGATTCAATCTTATGTGCAGAATATTTTGACACAATCGTATTTGTAGATGTTGTTTGATACAATCTTATGTGCAGGGTGTTGTTTGATACGATATTTTGTGTAGGATATTGTTTGACGCAATCGTGTGTGCAGGATGTTGTTTGACACAGTCGTATGTGCTTGATGTTGTTTGACACAATCGTATGTGTAGGTGTTGTTTGATACAATTTTATGTCTACGATGTTGTTTAATATTAGTTTATATGTATAGTGTTATTTATTACCCTTTTTGTCACAGCATCTTATATGTTAGAAGTTGTTTTACATCTTATATGTATTTTGTTGTTTGACAACATCTTAATATGTGTAGTATTTTGTTTGACACCTTCTTTTGTGCAAAAAGTTGATTGACACAATCTTATGGGCAGGATGTTTTTTTCATATCTTATGTGTAGACAGTTGTTTGATAAAACATTCTGTGTTGGATGTTGTTTCAAACCATCTTATGTGTAGGGTATCTTATGTTTGATACCATCTTAAATATAGAATGTTATATTGTGATCTTATGGGATGATATATATCACTTTATGTGCAGGATGTTATTTGATCAAAATATTTTCATCTTATATGCATGGTTTTGTTTGACTCCATCTCATGTGAAACATGTTTGATAACAAGTAATATGTAGGTTGCTTTTTGACAACGCTGAGGAGCTGTTGTAAATAATCAATGCATACGGAAAAAAAAGTATAATATGCATATCTATACAACTCATATGTATGTTAATGATGTGTTTTCATATATCGTATATATAATCTATCGTATCGTATGATTTAATTATCAATAATATATGTATATTCAAAAGTTATGTTAAAGTTTGTACTAGAATTTTCATATAACACGTATATTCTGTGACAGATACTTATTTCTACAATATGTGTATAAGACCATAACATACGATTATTTATATAACCTAATAGTATGTGTATTCAAATAGCACATATAATATTGATATTGTAGCTGTTGCCTGCAAGTATGGAAGTGCTGGCGGTTGTAGTGGGCGTTTCAACACTCAATGTACTACAGGTTACACATGCAAATATTCACCTGGCAGATCAAGTACCTGCTGCAAGGATCCACCAGCACGTACGTCAAGCAATATTCATTATTTCTGAAAAGTAAATATAATTGATACGTACACTGTTTAGTTCCTCTTGTAACTAGAACTTAATTAAAACCATTGACCTAGTCGGTATCTATCTGCGGAATAAATTACACACGAAAACAGTTCAGAAATGTTAATATGCAAGTATACGCAACCAGATCGTCGAAATAAAGATGGAAAAATGTCATATTAATAAATGCACCTCTAAAAGACTAAACTACCCATATCTTCTTTCACTAGTCAGTATTACTCCAGTTATCTTCTTTCACTAGTCAGTATTACTCCAATAATCTTCTTTCACTAGTCAGTATTACTCCAATTATCTTCTTTCACTAGTCAGTTCTACTCCAACTATCGTCTTTCACTAGTCAATATTACTCTAATTATCTTCTTTCACTAGTCAGTTCTACTCCAACTATCGTCTTTCACTAGTCAATATTACTCCAATTATCTTCTTTCACTAGTCAGTTCTACTCCAACTATTGTCTTTCACTAGTCATTATTACTCCAATTATCTTCTTTCACTAGTCAGTTTTATTCCAACTACCGTCTTTCACTATCGTATTACTCCAGTTCGTTTACTAGTCGGTATTACTCCAGTTCCTTTCTCTTGTCAGTTTTACTCCATATCTCCTTTCACAAGTCAGTTTTACTTCAATCCTCATTTTTTACTAGTCAGTGTTGATTTCTGATACGTATCTATTTCAGTGTGTGTTTTTAAGGGACGACAATACACAGTTGGTAAATATAAAGTTGTATATATTGCTTTATGATTGATTGCATTTATTGATATTACATTCAATATTCCCAAGACTGGTAATTTAAGCTAGAAAAGACATTTAAAGATAAACTATGTAATAAATAGAAGCATGTTTTATAAAATATTGTTCATATCAATATAATTTTTTAAAATATTGATTTACAACGGAAAATCCACATCCGGTCCACAAATATCCAGGGACTTCGCTGCTACGTTACCGACAGCATAGCAGCGGCTGTAAATAGTTCGCTTCAGAAACTTCGGAAACTGCAAAAATAATGATGCTATGGTCTTAATACGACGATTCCGACTTGGCATGCAATTCGATGATGCTCAAGGTATACCTGTTACATTATGAAATGAAGTGGCCTGGGTCTCCTGGAAATATGTGCACGTAGCACGCTCAGTACATACTAGATTTGACTGCATAATATGTTAACTGAATACCAAAACATTGTTACAGGACTTTCAGTATGAAAGAATTGGGGTAAGTTGTTTTCGTTTGTGGTCAAAATAACTTAAATATATAACGAAACTGCGTTTTACACTATCAGGAATTTAAAGCATGTATCTATATCAATAGCAAAAATATAAGATATGTGCACAGACATACATGGGCACATTTTTTTTCATTTTGTTGAAACGTATTTTTTTAAATGAGAAGCAGTAAGAAATAAATAATGTTGCTTTATAAGGGAAATTAGCAAAAAAAAAAAAAATATCGTGTCACGGAATTCGAACTCTGATCACCCGAGCGACAATCCGCAGATATAACCACTGCGCTATGGGGGAATATAACCCGAGTTTAATCGATAATGCCCGGAATTTTCTGGACGTTTACGGATATAACCAAGTTTAGATATACCAAATAATTTACGTTATACTACGGGTCAGGTCTAATTAAAATATCGACGAAAACACTTAGTATAAACACACGTGTCTGACGATAAAACAACGGTCTTTTGTATCAAATAGGATTCAGACAGTAATCATTTATGCCTACTATTGCACTTTTACTGATTTTACTTGCCATTTACTGAATTAAAAGGGTAGAACTTATTTGCTATGCCGTTTTGACATATTGACATGGCAGTTTTTTTTATTTACAGGCGAAAACATTCCTGATCAATGCAAACTGTGCAAATGCGAAGTGGGTGGAGTAATTGCATGTGCTAAAGCAAAGTGCCCTGCATTATCTTGTGGCAATCCAATACAAAAACCAGGTCTTTGTTGCCCGACATGTCCGCCAGGTATGATATACATGTATTATCCGGTTTTACATTTAGTAAATTTAACAGAATATTTTGCCATGCGTTATATCAAGCTTATATGCTGTTTGACTTGTCGAAGAAACCTTTTCTTGTCCGAGAGGCATTGTATTCCACAGATGACGTCCCTGGTATACCGATTGCCCCCACTAACCGATTGGGTTAGTTATTATAATGCGGGTGGTTAGAAGTCTTAGATTATTGGAATAGAAATCATAATTGTCTCTTATATCACAATCCTTTAAAATGAAATGTTATGTTGATAAACTTCACATACATATTTTAAACAAATAGAGGTTATATAGAATGCTAACTTGTTGCTAAACATTACCTCGCCCTCGATTATTTCGTACCGGTGTAAGGCAGAATTTGACATCCATAGAAAAATTACCCCCGGTCGTTATTTAATAGAAAAAAATACTCCCCGGTCAATAATTTATATAGTATAATGACTCCCCGGCATAATATTATGACTCCCTCACATGAAGTAAAATAACCACACTTCAAATATATGTATTGCTGATAATACAGCAGCGTCCTCCTGCCAGGTAACGTTACATTTATAACAAAATACAAAACAAAGCTGTTGGTTGTTGGTGATTGAGCAGTACATGCATCGTATTTACCTACTCTGTATTTACGGTTTCTTTTGTATTGTAGTGTCACTTGCGTTAAAATACATGTTTTGCTATCTTCCATAAATATGCTTAACATGAATATATAAATGCACCATTAAATGTATACTTGCTTTTATACATTTACTGTCTATAATGTTGAACCATTTTTTATGAAAAAGCAATATGACAAGCTGTGGGTGTCATAATAATACTTCTGACAAGACTTTCTGACACTTCAGATAAAGTTTTGAAAGTATTTATACTTGTATACCGTAATAGCATACTTGTTCTGTATTCATTTTGTAGAAAATTACTACTACTAACATGCGGCCTGTCAGGGAGATTATTTTGTATTGAATTTGGTTCATTTTAGGAGGGAATTGATTATACTTTCAAATCCACCATTCAACATTTTTGTGATGCTGCAAGCTAATTTATTACAATTATCTCTATTAAAACTACTGTAGTTCCTTTTGACAAGTATGGTCAATAAACATGGACAAGTAATTTAACTACAGAAAAAGTGAGCATAAAGTGAGCGCTCATAGATAGAGTCCATATACTACAGAAAATTGACCTTCTTGGAATATGTCTGAATAGCACCTTTGTCTCTACATTTCAGCGAATTTTGTATAAAAAGCGATCATGTACATCTTTAAAAATCGTTATATTTTCGTACAATCTACAATTTTATTCGAACTAAAGTTGCGTTTATAGTCACAGTGTGGTTATCGATTGATGTGTACGCTATTAAAGTAAAATTGACACGAAAATGAAGTCAAGTTGCGGTGGTGTAGCGGTGAGCATAATGGACTGGTAATAAAAAGGTCATGGTTCGGTCCCCGGATGCGCCAGGCCTTATTTTCGTGTTTTACAGTTTTAACTTTAAGTAATAAATTATGGTTGGTTCGAGCCCCGCGGGGACCTCGACCATATGATAAAGTTGGCAATTTCTTACGGAGGATAGGGGTCTGGTACTGGTAAGAAACACAGGAACGATGGTTAAGCAAACTGCCCGCCTGTATATGACTGAAAGATTGTTGACAAACGGGCGTTGGACTCCTGACAAACAAACAAACAAAAGGGAGGTAAAATGGATTCAGTAATACTTTCTTCAATGTGAATTAAATATTCAAACCTATGACAAATATATGAGAGAACAATTATTGAAAATAAGATTAAACAAGAAAAGAATATATTTTATGTTCATAACAAAAAATGCGGCAGCCACATTTAAATCAAAGGCATTGTGAGCCTTTAAGTATACTGGACGAATTACTGAACGGTGCGGTCATATGAATTGTTGATTTGAGGGCATACTCGGCATTGAATGACAAGAGGCCCATGAGGGCCTGAATCGCTCTACTGGTTTTCCAACTTGACACACAAATAGGGGTAGCATCATTCTTAAAATGAAAACAAGCTTGATGAGGATCAGGCCAAAACTGTTAATTACCTAGTTTTTAACCCCTTCTGACACAGTTTCAAACAACACAAACGTTCTCTCTAAGATTAATAAGGATCAGGCCAAAATTGTGGCCCCTAGAGTGCTCACAAGATTTTGACTATTATTTAACCTCTATTTTTACCCAACCTGGCCCACTTTGGAATGTGGCCAATAACTTATGGTAATACACATTATATCCAAATTTCATAAAGATAGATTAAAATTACAGATTCACTTGCATAAATAAAGCAAAATAATGCATTATTTTGCTATGTCAAGGGCCACAACTCTTGTGGTATTGGTCTGATCAAGACCATTATCAGTCTCATCTAAGATACACATTCTGAGCAAGTCTGGTTTGTTCGGTAAAGAAATGAACAATACATCAAGATATTTTTGCAAAATAAAGCATTTTTGCTTATTAAGAGGCCATAACATTTGTGATCCTAGTCCGATCTGGTCCATCGAACTTGTCCGAGGTATTGTGGTTGTACACATTCTGTCCAAGTTTGGGCAAGATCGGTGAAAAAATAAAGACTTTATCGTAAACAAGGCAAATTAAGCATTGTTGCTTTTTAAGGGGCGTTAACTCTGATGATCCTGGTCCGATCTGATCCGTTATCCAACTCATCCGAGATCTTGTAGTTATTATACATTCTGACCAAGTTTGGTTAAGATTGCATCAAAACTGTGGACTTTATCGCGTAAACAAAAAAAGTTTACCGACGGACGGACGAACAATGGACAATCAACCACGACAATAGCCCTACTGGTCCGATGGACCTCGACAATATGGTTCTTTATGTGATTAAGTTGGCAGTTTTATTACGAAGGATAGCGGTCTTGTAGTGGTAAGAAACCCAGGAACGATGGTTAGCATGTATATGACTTTAAGATTGTTGAAAACGGGCGTTAAAATCCTAACAAAACCAAACCAAACCTTAAAATAGTCACGTGATTACGGTAAAAGTAATTGCTCCACCTCTTAGACACGAGGTAGGCGGTTTTAACATTGAATGAACATTACTGCAAATATACGAGAATGTTGAAATTAACCGATTTATTCGATTGTTATGCGATTATTCTTTGATTAGTGAAAGAAATTAAACAAGTTATTTGGCTAGTACTAATAGGACAAACGGTGAATCATTAAACAATAGCTGCTTAAAAATGAGTTTAACCTCCGTTATTTAACAATCTATCAGTCATATACAGGCGGGTAATTTATCTAACCATCGTTCCTGGGTTTCTTACCAGTACCAGACCTGCCAAATTTCTCACACAGAGCCATATGGTCGGCCGTGGTACTCCGTGGGGCTCGAACCAACAACCCCAAGAGGTGACATTATACACTCGGCCAAGAAAACTTTAAGGAGTAATACCCATATGCACATTTTTTTTGCGTATGTAATTATTTGCAGACCACAGGAGTCAGGATATGTACACGTATAAAGCGCACACGAACTAGGCCGGGAGCTAGAAGGGTCCACCGTGCACCCCCCAACAAACCTCCGAACCAATATTTTTCTGAAGCCCCATGACGCCCTGATCACGAAAATAAATGTTAACATTGCGTAAGTTGGGACGAACTTCCGGTTATGACGTCATCAAGACGGCCGCCATAGTGAAATTTATCCAAAATGTGAAAAAAAAATCATAAAATCGTTATTTTTCGATCAAATTTAACAAATGAGGTATCAAAATGACCGCAATGGAATAACAAACAGATCTGTTAACAAAACAAACTACTATGAATAGATTTATTTCGAACAAAAATGAATTTATGTCGATTTTGAGGTCAAAATTTCAATTTTTCACAAAATAATTGTCATTATTTTTGGTCAAATCTTTTCCAGAAAGCAAACAACCTTAGTCATGATTCAGAAATGTTTTATTCACACTATTGAGCCGAATGACCACACGCTATTTTGTTCATATCCTGTGTATCACAACTGTTCAAATATCAACAGTCATATCAACAATAATTGCCGTTTCTGTGTGTCTAAATATCTAACAAACACAGAGTTTATGTCATTCGAGGGTACATATTGTCAATCCAGATCACTGTCTGTGCTTTCATCACTGCTTTGTACACTAAACTGATCTAGCACATCTGTCAGCTGGTATACAGTTTCCGAGTCATCTGAATCCACATCGTCGTGAGACTGCAGTGGTCCGCCAGGGATGTCGATGAGCTCCTGTGGCAGAACATCTCCTGTGTACCACAGTGGCTCCAGCTTTCCATCCTTGACCTCCCATCCATGGTCAACCTTCACATTTGGAATATTTGGTTCAGCAATGTGGGCCCTCTTCCAGATTCCAACCTGATAGTTGACACGTCTTACGTGCTGCTCCAGACTTCTTCTGCATGGTGGAAGTGATCCCAGGTCCACATTCTTTGAAGAGTGGGGTTGGTCTTCCTTGGCACACAGCTCCTGTATGCGGATGTATCGCAGCTCATTAACCTTGTGCACTCTAGCACGACCATATATGGCACACGTGAATTCCTCCAGTTCATCAAGGAGGTCTTAGGTTATGTCCCAAGTTTCCCCTAACAGCAGCAAACTTTGGAGTTTTCTGGAGAGTTTTCAGTGGCTTGATCTTTCCTATTCCTTTGAATGCGCTGGTAGTGTCACATCTAGTGTATGCATGGAGACACATGAGTGCTGTGCAGTGGTTCTGTGTATAACCCTCTGCCAGTTCGGTGATGTTGATCAGTCGCTGCTTATTTCCAGTGCCAGTGTCAAATAGAATCACTACATTTGGCAATGTGAGGGCGTAGTGCAGTAGGATGAAGAATACATCGCTTTCTGGACTTTTGATCCGGATGTACTCGTATCCCTTGTCCTTTCCATACATGCAGTACAAAACTACTCTGGAATCAGTTTCCTCTTGGGATGAGCGTAGAGTTTCGATCTCCATCTTCACTGTGCTTTGTCCATCTTCAGACGTCAGCTGGCATGCAGCTCCTTCACATATGATGATGACTTTTCTTCCAAGGAGCTTATTGGCATATGAATGATTACTCCACGTCTTGCAGAGGAGATTGATGAATTGTGTCTTGTTGTCATCATGTGTCAGGAACTGCTTCCAATCAGGAGGTTTCTTTGTGCTTGCCCCCTTTACAATGAGCTTCTCACTACAGCCCCTTCTCTCACGTTCCATGGATTTGACAGAATTGGGAGTATACATATCTGTGCTGAACACCGCATCTGTTGTCGTTGACATCATGCCAAAAATCTTGTTGCAGATCAAGCTGAAATTGGCTGGTATCTCCTTGAGGTAGTAGAAGTAGGCATTAACATCATAGACCACAAGTGTTGACTCAGCCGATGGAACCGGTGCATCCTCACACTCTTTGGTCAGATACTGGAAAGATTTAGATTTGTCTGTCTTTGCCAGAAATCCATCTGCTGTTCCAATGCTGTATGGGACAGGGGTCAGCGGGTACGTCATCAACTCCTTCATGTCCAACTGCAAGCCCTGGCTTTGGAATTTCACAAATAGTTGGAAGGCAATATTGCCTTGTTGCTTATACTGGACCACTTTGTTGTTTGCCGTTGTTACTTTCATCTTCTTGTTCATGTCACCAAGCGTTCTGAGATTCATCCGCTTAACTGGTTCAAATAAGTTTTCATTCTTCTCCAGCCTGTCTTTTATGAAAGCTTTCTGTGCCTCTTTTCCTGACTTTTCTGCGCCCAAAACATCAGTTGCTATAATCTCAGTGGCTGCAGCTCCAGATGAAAGACTGATAAGATTGTCTTGGTCGTCAACTATAAATGGATTGATGAAGCTTTCAACTGCCTCCTTTGCCTTTCGTACGCATTTCTCACTTTTCAGGATCTCTGCAGGTCGTACATCACGATGTATTGTTCCACTTTGGCTGGCTGTCTGTCAGCATGTCAGCCATGTTCAGTGTCGTGTTGACATACTGGGATCTCGCGTGTGTTGTTCGCACCCATCTTTGGTATGCATCATGGTTGCTGAGAACCCCTGAAACACCAAAACCACCCCCACCAGCGCCACCATGAGACTTGGAATGTCTCATAAAGGTTTCCTCCATAGTTTTGTCGACGGCACAGCGGTCTCCGGGTATGAAGGAACGAGCCACACTCATTGCTCCCCTCTTGATCAAATCAGTTGCTCCGGGATGAGATACCTCAATGTTAGCCAGGAAGATGGTGAAGTATGTGAGATATCGGGCGTAGTTCTGACCACCGAATGCAAAAAATATGTCTGTCATGAGATGCAAACAGTGTGCATATGCAAGGAAGTCATTGTGCTTCACTGCCTGTACGAGAGAGAGTACTAGCCATATATGACTCATGTAGGAAGCCCAAAGTTGGGCAGTTTTTCCGTGACTGCCTTCACTGACCTCCACTCTATACTGCAGGTAACCCTGGATGTAGTTACTGAATGCATCGTCATCTAATGCTGCGTCCAATTTGGTTTCTGTGAGCGATTGTAACAAATCATCCAACTTCTTCATCGAGTCTGCTGGGATGGAAGAGAACAGTTCCTGCTCATTTTGGTGAGCCATGTATTGTATCAATAACAACCTTTCCAAGCACTCCAGCATGGTCTTATGGCAGTGCATCGCCCTGTCATAGTGCTTTCCGGATATCACACCTTGCAATGAACCAGAGGCAATCAGCCCTGCTTCAAGAAGGATGTCAGACAAACCAGAGCCATCCATCTTCTTCCCCACCATCTTCAGATAAGCACACACGAGGTGGAAGGTACCAATCAAAACAATGTGCTTCTCATACCGTTTAGAGTTGTTCCAAAGCAATGGATATGCCTTCATGCAGACTCCCAAGTCGAAGGTTGTTATGACATACTGCTGGTTTACTTCATGTGTGGCCTCTTCAGCATATCTCAGACGTTCTTGCACGGTCTTATAATCGGTGATGGGTTTTATGTTGATTGAATGGGGTTCGAAAAACTACTCTCAGGCATGGAAGAAATTTGACCAAAAAATAATGACAATTATTTTGTGAAAATGTTCAATTTTGACCTCAAAATCGATATAAATTCATTTTTTAGAAAGAAATCTTTTTATAGTAGTTTGTTTTGTTAATAGATGTGTTTGTTATTCTATTGCGGTCATTTTGATACCTCATTTGTTAAATTTGATCGGAAAATAACGATTTTATGACATTTTTCACATTTTGGATAAATTTCACTATGGCGGCCATCTTGATGACGTCATAACTGGAAGTTCGTCCCATCTTACGCAATGTTAACATTTATTTTCGTGATCTGGGCGTCATGGGGCTTCAGAAAAATATTGGTTCGGAGGTTTGTGGGGGGGGGGGGGGGGATGCACGGTGGACCCTTCTAGCTCCCGGACTAAACGGTTCGGTGAAAAAATGTTCATATTCTCCTTATATTTTCTTCAAACCACCTGCAAAAATACAATCATCTTTTTTGGCTGGAAACCCGATGAAGGGTGAGTTGGGGGCTTATAGAAATTAAGAACCATAAAACAACGAGGTCACGCTTTATCATTCTTACGAGATTCGCATTTATACATTCATAATAATTATAATTCAATTAAAACTGTTGAAAAATACAAATTATCATAAATAAAAAAGACCTCCATAAATGTCAACTTTGATTATTAAAGCTGCATGCCTCCAGATTTATGTCAAATTTTTCGAAATTTAGAAAAAGGCTTTCTTTAGTTATTGTAATAGAAAGAACGTTTAAAGTGAGTCCGTGTGTTTTAGGATCTTTTTATCTACAACCGCACTCTTTTAGTCAATAAAATATGTAGAAAACTATCAAAAGCGTTAGTCACACTATTGAAATTTGAAAATAAAATAGAAGAAATTTAGCTGTATTTTATATCATACACATAAAACATAGATATATCTGATTTAACAATACTGGTTTATCATTTTCAATATTTATTATCCTTTTATCAATTGCTATCTGTTTTAAAAAATTTGAAATTTTGGATTAAACATATTTTTTTTTTTCAAATTTACATACATACAAAACGGTATAAGTATAAATAAGGATTAGAACGGAAGATGAATCTTATAGAGTTCTTCTCCATAAAATTTTGAAATTTTGATGTTGATCTGGAGGCATGTCCCTTTAACATATTCCCACATTTAACATCAACGGTTGACCAGTGAATAATTATCGAACACATTATGACATAAATTTTACGCTAAAAAGGAAGCAAGACAAACGTATTTACTCACGTCTTTAGAACTCCGAGGTGACCGCCATGCTGCTGAGAATGAGTACTTTCTATTATCTCTCTCGTGTTTCCCTTCTTTATGACTATAAGTCGCGACCCTTTCTTTCCGGAATTGTAAAACAACGCGTCCTCTTCAATAACAAATGCTGCACACTTGCGTCGAAAGTTCCTTGTTCTTAACTTACTTTTCTTGATGTTTTCGGGATATGTCCCATGTTTTAAAAACGATTCAATTTCGACGTATTCTGTGTGGTCCATTTTGGGAGTTTGATCACATGTCTAAGAACTAGTCCTTATAAAGACAAGACGAAAGCTTTGATCTTGCCAAAAATTTTGTTCGGCATCACGGCCTTTGATCCTGAAAGAACGTGACACTAGTTGCACGTGGTCGCATTCTTCTACAGATCAAGAGAAGCGGTATCTTCTAAAGAAACTGCGCCGAAGTTTAACCTCTGATCAAAGAAGCCGAAGACACATTTTTTTTTCATTTGAATTAAATGACTGATTTTTGCTGATTAGCTTTGTTCAAATGGGTGTATTCACATCATAAATATTTTTCTGACAGGGTGGTTGAACAAGCAAAGAAATCTGTCAAATGTATATTACAATAAAAAAGATGAATATTTTTGCTGAGACAGGTCATAAAAGCTCAATCAGACCCGTTACAGACACGGCTAAACCGGTCCCGTCTTTAAACAAACCGAGTGATGTAAGTCTGGGTGTGCGGTACCAATATTTAATTTTCCTTTACTTTTTTTTACCGGTGAATAGCGCTAAATTTCATACACAAAAAAGAGGGGGGGGGGGGGGGGGGGAGTGTGGGGGAGGCAATATTGATATTGATAAACTTACGGTGAAATTTTAAGAGTGAATCTGTGGTCACAATAAACGCGTTGTTTCCTACCAATTACTTCTTTTAAAACGAGATTTGAGCGCAATGTTAGAACACTAACTGATTACAAGGCTAAAATATGTAGACAGAAGTAAAAAATCAGCATTTATTTATTTGCATCAGTTTTGAACATGAACTATCGATGTTTGTGTTGGTTACTTCGTTATAGTATGATTTTTGTTGCTGTTGAAGTTGTTGTTGTAGCAGCAGCAACTACAACAAAAGCAGCAGCAGTAGTGGTGGTGGTGGTGGTGGTGGTGGTGGTGATACTTGTCTTAGTCGTTATTTTATAAGGGGAGTCGTTATTTTACAGAAAAGGTGTCATTTTTTTCTATAAAATATCGACCGGGGGTCATTATTCTATGAGGGTCAAAATATTTCCTTACACCGGAAATAGTGTAAAAGAGATGACAGTATTTCTCAACAAAACAAAAACACTTAAAGCAGGACAAATGGGTGCTTAAAATATTTCTAACGAAAAGAAATCCCAGAGGACACATGTCAGTGCATAAGCGCCACCTAGTTGGTTGGGAGGGATTAAGTAGTTCCGTTGTTACTGGTACCAATAATAACTCATTGTTTATGTCTTACTTCAGGTCCAAATTGTACCATGGTATCCTGTCCTCGGCTAAATTGTCCGAATCATTTCACTGCTCCGGGAGACTGCTGTCCGAAATGCGACTGTTCCAGGGTATCGTGTCCACTTCAACCCTGCCCAACGCTTCAGATCACACCACCAGGATACTGTTGCCCATTGTGTCCTGTATCAGGTAGTGATCTTCTTTGATTTTATTACAAAGGTAGTCGCTTTAAAACAATCTCAGACCTTTAAATTATTACGGGATAGACGACAATTGAAATTATCCTCAGGTTTATATATATATATTCTTATAAAATGTCCTCTTGACCTAGTTTATAATTTTGTTGATCGACAAAAACATATAAATAAACCAACAACTTTGTAATAAAGTTACATCTTTATCTCACCTGAGCCGAATGCTCACAGGTAAGCTTTTGTGATCGCCTGGTGTCCGTCGTCTGTCGTCCGTCGTCCGTCGTTAAATTTTAGTTTCTAACAACTCCTCTGAAACCACTGGGCCAGTTTATAACTTCAAAGAAATGTTCCTTTGTTGGCCCTCTACCAAGTTTGTTCAAGCCATCTTGATTCGTCAAAAATCATGGCCGCCAGGGGCGGGGCAATTTTAATTAGTAAAAACTTAACCATCTTCTTGATAGAAAGATCTGGCTCGATTTTGAAATAATTTCACACAACTGTTCCTTGGAGGTACCAAGCTTCACCAAGTTTGTTCAAACCGTAGTTATTCGTCAAAAACATGGCGGCCAGGAGGGGCGGGGTTTGTTTACTATATAAGCTATAGTAAAAATTTAAAAAATCTTCTTGTCAGAAACTACTGGGCCAATTTTGATATAAATTCAAAGAAATATTCCTTGTGTGACTCTGTACCATGTTTGTTCAAACCATCTTGATTCGTCAAAAAACATGGCCGCTAGGGGGCGGGGCACGTTTAATTAATAAAAACTTAAAAAAATCTTCTTGTCAGAAACTACTGGCTCGATTTTAAAATAATTTCACAGAAATGTTCCTTGGAGGACCCTTCACCAAGTTTGTTCAAAGGATGAAGTTAGTTTACTATATTAGCTATAGTAAAAACTTAAAAAATCTTGTTATCAGAAACCACCGGATTTTAAAACAATTTCGCAGAAATGTTCCTTCGGTGACCCTCTACCAAGTTTGTTCAAGCCGTTGTGATTTGTTAAAAACATAACCGCCACAATGAGATGCTAATCTACTATATAGGCAGCTATAGTAAAAACTTCAAAAGCCTTCTTGTCAGAATATAAGACCTGATGTCGATGTAATTTTGCTGGCATTTAACGTGGGTGAACCTCTATCAGACTTGTTCCAGCCATTGCGATTCATTGAAAAACATGGTCACCAGGAGGTGAGTGTGGCACAGTCGACTCAACAACGTTGTTTGTATAATAAGTAATGCTATTCACATATTTATATAGTTTGCATAACTTCAAAGTCACAAAACATTTTAAACTCGCATTCGCTCGTTAAAACTAACCTAGTCTAACTGACATGTAACCCAATTCGTATCTACATTCTGACTGAAGGAACTATCTCTACTTAAATCAGTCCCTGACTGAATAACCAACTATCCTATGATTTGCCAATTCATTGCTACTTTTTAATTGGTCAGTATTATAATTACAGGTCTTAAGATCCCGCCCACAAACTAACTGTCAACTATACCTCAAGATAACCCTAGGCTATTATTTATCTCCAGTAAGCTGTCATCCTATCTTATCAACCTGTCATACTATGTACATACAAATCTTAACTACCATAATATAACAGGAGGCTAATTTTCTTTATATGGATATAAAGTGAAAACTTTCTTTCGATATCTGATATCCAGATATCTGCACAAGGATACTATTGTTATCGCACAACTCTTCTACACATTTGTTACATCTTCAAAACAAATCAAAATTCTAACTACTCGCCCATCGCCTATTTCTGGAATTTTGAGTGTACATGTTTTATATAATCTACTTAAGTTGGGCGACTCAAGGTCAATCAGGTGAGCGTTATAGGGCCATCTTCGCCCTCTTGTTTTTGTTAACAAAAACTTTGTCTGTGACTATATTTCGTCAGCCAACACTTATCATTTAATGTCGCCAACAGACATACACTTATTATTCAATGGCTCGAACAGACATGAGCTTATTATTCAATGTCGTCAACGGACATACACTTATTATTAAATGGCACCAACAGACATACACTTATTATTCAATGGCACCAATATACATACACATAGTATTCAATGACCCCAACAGGAATACACTTATTATTCAATTGCTCCAACTGGCAAACACTCATTATACAATGGCTCCATTAGACAAACACTTATTATTCAATGGCTTCAACTACATTTATTATTCAATGGCTCCAACTGGCATTCACCATTTATTCAATGGCGCTTACTGGCAAACACTAATTATTCAATGGTCGTTTACGTAATCAATTCATTTAACTTGAAATTTCTAATGATTTAATAATACATATACACGAACTAATACTACTACCACTACTTCTACTTATACTGCCACCACTACTTATACTACACTTAATGTAATACAAGTAATACATATACACGAACTTATACTACTACCACTACTTCTACTTCTACTTATACTGCCACTGCTACTACTACACTTGATGTAATACAAGTAATACATATACACGAACTAATACTACTACCACTGCTTCTGCTACTACTTATACTGCCACTGCTACTACTACACTTGATGTAATACAAGTAATACATATACACGAACTAATACTACTACCACTGCTTCTGCTACTACTTATACTGCCACTGTTACTACTACACTTAATGTAATATAAGTCGTACATAAACACGAACTAATACTACTATAACTGCTTCTGCTAGTACTTATACTGCCACTGTTACTACTATACTTAATGTAATACAAGTCGTACATGAACACGAACTAATACTACTATAACTGCTTTTGCTACTACTTATACTGCCACTGTTACTACTACACTTGATGTAATACATATACACGAACTTATACTACTACCACTGCTTCTGCTAGTACTGATACTGCCACTGCTATTACTACACTTAATGTAATACAAGTAATACATATACACGAACTAATACTACTACCACTGCTTCTGCTACTACTTATACTGCCACTGTTACTACTACACTTGATGTAATACATATACACGAACTTATACTACTACCACTGCTTCTGCTAGTACTGATACTGCCAATGCTACTACTACACTTGATGTAATACAAGTTGTACATATACACGAACTAATACTACTACCACTGCTTCTGCTACTACTTATGCTGCCACTTCTATAACTACACTTAATGTAATACAAGTAATACATATAAACGAACTTATACTACTACCACTGTTTCTGCTAGTACTTATACTGCCACTGTTACTACTAAACTTGATGTAATACAAGTAATACATATACACGAACTTATACTACTACCACTGTTTCTGCTACTACTTATACTGCCACTGTTACTACTACACTTGATGTAATACAAGTAATACTTATACACGAACTAATACTACTACCACTGCTTCTGCTACTACTTATACTGCCACTGTTACTACTACACTTAATGTAATACAAGTCATACATATACACGAACTAATACTACTATAACTGCTTCTGCTAGTACTTATACTGCCTATGTTACTACTACACTTAATGTAATACAAGTAATACATATGCACGAACTAATATTACTACCACTGCTTCTGCTACTACTTATGCTGCCACTTCTATAACTACACTTAATGTAATACAAGTAATACATATACACGAACTTATACTACTACCACTGTTTCTGCTAGTACTTATACTGCCACTGTTACTACTAAACTTGATGTAATACAAGTAATACTTATACACGAACTAATACTACTACCACTGCTTCTGCTTCTACTTATACTGCCACTGTTACTACTACACTTGATGTAATACAAGTAATACATATACACGAACTAATACTACTATAACTGCTTCTGCTAGTACTTATACTGCCACTGTTACTACTACACTTGATGTAATACAAGTAATACATATACACGAACTAATACTACTATAACTGCTTCTGCTAGTACTTATACTGCCACTGTTACTACTACACTTAATGTAATACAAGTAATACATATACACGAACTTATACTACTACCACTACTTCTGCTAGTACTTATACTGCCAATGTTACTACTACACTTGATGTAATACAAGTAATACATATACACGAACTCATACTACTACCACTGCATTTGCTAGTACTTATACTGCCACTGCTACTACTACACTTGATGTAATACAAGTCATACATATACACGAACTTATACTACTACCATTACTTCAGCTACTACTTATACTGCCACTGCTACTACTACACTTGATGTAATACAAGTAATACATATACACGAACTTATACTACTACCACTACTTCTGCTAGTACTTATACTGCCTATGTTACTACTACACTTGATGTAATACAAGTTATACATATACACGAACTAATACTACTATAACTGCTTCTGCTAGTACTTATGCTGCCACTTCTATAACTACACTTAATGTAATACAAGTAATACATATACACGAACTAATACTACTACCACTGCTTCTGCTACTACTTATGCTGCCACTTCTATAACTACACTTAATGTAATACAAGTAATACATATACACGAACTTATACTACTACCACTGTTTCTGCTAGTACTTATACTGCCACTGTTACTACTACACTTAATGTAATACAAGTCATACATATACACGAACTTATACTACTACCACTGCTTCTGCTACTACTTATGCTGCCACTTCTATAACTACACTTAATGTAATACAAGTCATACATATACACGAACTTATACTACTACCACTACTTCTGCTACTACTTATACTGCCACTGTTACTACTACACTTAATGTAATACAAGTCATACATATACACGAACTTATACTACTACCACTACTTCTGCTAGTACTTATACTGCCACTGTTACTACTACACTTGATGTAATACAAGTTATACATATACACGAACTAATACTATTACCACTACTTCTACTTCTACTTATACTGACACTGCTGTTACTAAAACTTATGTTTCACCAGTCATATATATACACGAACTAATACTACTACCACTACTTTTGCTATTACCTATACTGACACTGCTGTTACTAAAACTAATGTTTCACCAGTCATATATATACACGAACTAAAACTA